>PVKE010034694.1:0-17266 GCA_004027555.1 Craseonycteris thonglongyai
CCTTGCAATCGTGAGGTCTGGGATTTGTTTCCTGGCCCGGGCCCATGCAATCCCATATGCTGAACTGTGACACAACTAGTAACCACCAGGATGGCTCGAGTGGTGAAGGGTCTCGCCTCCCATGCGGGAGGGCCTGGTTCAGTTCCCACCCCACATCCACCTGTGTGGAATGAAACCATGTCACAACTAATGATGTACAGCTATGGAGACTGTTCTGAGCCCTCCACCCCCCACCTCTCATTTTCCCTCTCTCCCTCTCTCTCTCCCTCTCGCTCACCTTCTCTCAAGCAATAAAATAAAAATAATTAAAAAAAAATAAACCTTGACCACAGGGACTTTGTCATTGAGTGGTGGAACCAGGAACTGAGGCAACCCAGGTCTTTTTGACTACTTACTCTGAGCTGGTAATGATAGCTATCATTCTTATTAATATAATTCTAACCATGGTAGTCTTCATTTCCTACTATTACAATGTCTACATTTCTACCTTCTCAAAGGTCAACCTTAACTGTAATTTTATTTTATCAATCTAAAGAAAAATGTACTCAACTTTTTCCAACCTACTTATTAGTATTTTGTTTAGGATATAAAATATGAGTATAGCTTAATTTTTTTTTAATCTGACGATCCTTTGACCCACCAGAAGAAAATTAGATTAACTGACAAAGCTTGTTATTTTTTCAATCACATTCATGAATTTCTTTCTAAAATACAGTGTACAGATTAGAAACATGTACTCTGGAAGCAGAGAGACCTGCGACAAATCCTGGCTCTACCCCACTCATTTCAGAAACGGACATAACTCTAAAGCTTAAAATTTCCCATATGCAAAATGGGGATGAAAATAGTACCTTACCTACCTTATAGGGCCATGCATAAATTTAAATAAGATAATCCTTGTGAAACACTTATAATAGCACCTGATATTTAATAAGCACTGAAAAATGTTTTAGTACTATTAGTTTTAATACCATGTTCACATATCTATGTTCAAAAATAGATCTGTAATTACTTTTTTCTTGAAATAGTTTCATCCAACACAAAAACTTAGTCCAAGGGTCTCTAATTTCCAAGGAGTACAATATTTCTTCGTAATAAAAGCAGGTAACAATTGCTCCAAATGGCACCTGGTGGTCACAGATACTTCTACAGTTCAAGGGCTATGAGATGTTTTTATCTAAATAATCTTTCACCAAAAATTCCAAATACGAACCCTCATTTTCCTTCTTTTCCTTCTAAAATACCTATTCAAAGGGTCAAGGGTAAAAGAGTTTATAAACGATATATAAAGAACTATATAAATGTAATGAAATATTCCTGTCATTTAGCATAGCTATCTCAGTTCTCTCTAACCCTTGAAGTAACACCTAAATTTAAGAACATTAAGCAAATGAAAATAGCTGAACTGTTTCTTTGGTGGAAAAGGAAAGGATTACGTAGCTAATCTGAAGGCTTACTGCCGTTACTCAGGTAGTCAAAAGGCTGTTTCCCAGGTTTGTAAGTGACTGAAAAATACCTTAAAAATAGACTGGATAACCACATAAAAATGAATAAAAGTTTTGTTTGTTTTTTTAGTTCTAGGGGAAAAAAATTATCTTTATTTGACATTTTCATTATGGTTTAAATAAAAGAAAAACAGGATTTGGGTTAAAAGTATAAAAAAACAAGCCTTCATTTGATACCTTCAAAGACATGGTAGCCACGTGACAACTTCCTGAAAACAGAGCCTTCGCAGCAACAACGGCTATCAGCACCACAGAGTTGTGGGTCCTTACCAGTTCTTGAGTGTCCTGATGCAACGGCAGAAAGGCCGCCTCCAGGATAGCAACCTGGTCAGCACTCAGCTTCTGCCACAGTCCAATGAGCAGAATCACCAAGCGGGTGGCACTTCTCAGCCTGGTGAACGACTGGAACAGACTGTGTTGGTTTTCTTCTACTGCATCTGCTAGAGCGATTACCTGCAGAAATTACGGACTTCGGTTAGGGATGATTTCACAGTTCTTGGGCCCTCAACAAATTACATTTGGCACACTCTTGTTTTTCTTTAAAACAACGTGATGAGCTTTGTCCCCCCAAACGTGAGCTATGTTGAGTAATAAAAGAGTTGTCATTCGTCTGTTCACATCCTTCTTAAAAAAAAAGAAAAAAAATGCCCAAAGTAATTCCAAATCCATATGGCCAGGAGATAAAAATATCCACAAAATCAAATTAATGGGGACACTGTTCAATGTCTGCTCCACCACTAACTGATCTTCTACAACGTATGATAAGTAGCCTCTAATATAGTTATTAAGTTGGTATACTACCCACAGAAATGGATCAATTTTAAAAGTTCCCATCAAAGTAACTGCAAGTGCCTTGTAATTTAAAATAATAACTTCATTACACCCTTTTCAGAAAATAACTATCTTCCTCTAATTATTATTCTTCATATGTTTCATGGTATTGGGATAGCAAATATTTCTTTATTATATTCAAAAGGTAGATAATATTCAAACATTTAACCAGACGAGTAATGTGTCATTTTTAACACAAATGTCAGGCACAAGCCTATAGGGACCTTAAAAAAAAAAAAAAAAGTTCAGGGTGTGTTAGCTTTACAATGCCAAATCTACTTGGGACAAAATTGGCAGGCATGAGCAGAACTGGCTTTCTTTTTTTTTTAATCCTCTTGAATAATCCTGTGGAAAAAAGAACTAAAGCAACAATTGGATGGAACATCCAACACTGCCCATTGGTGTTTTATTTTATTTTAATGTCTTGGTAAATTCTGTGCTCATTAAAAGTAATGAACTGACTGGCCCAGAGGCTCAAGGCGTCTGACAGCCCCCAGAACAGGAAAGCAAGAGCCAGGCAGTGTGGGTTCCTTTCCACAGTCCCGAC
Organism: Craseonycteris thonglongyai; assembly: GCA_004027555.1. NCBI lineage: Eukaryota > Metazoa > Chordata > Mammalia > Chiroptera > Craseonycteridae > Craseonycteris > Craseonycteris thonglongyai. The sequence goes on from PVKE010034694.1 coordinate 2,884, forward strand.
AGTGTGGGGGCCGGGCCTAGTGCTCTAATGAGTTTCCTAGGTCTTAAGCACGTGATCCACTTGGTGATATTTCATGGGCTATTGACACTGGCCCAAAGGGCTTATTTAAAAATCATCATTCAAACAAGTGGACTCTACAGCTGTGGAGTCTCCCAAATTCCATGTAGGGAGAAGAGCTTTCGGGGACAGTCCTCAGAGTGTCTGGGAGACACTGGAAAATAGACATAGGTGAAGGTGTGTGCCTGACAATACCAGACAGACTGGGATTCTTTGACAGTTGGCTGAGGGCTTGCAGGAGTTATAAAAGGTAGTCACAATTCACATTCAGCTCTCCAGGGAACCCTGGGAGTTTGGACCAAGGTGAGCAGTACAATAGAGTGCATTGCTTACTAACTGCCTAGTATTATGCTGCTTTCCATTTGTGTTCAAAAGAAGTACATGATATTTGATAGCCCATAAGGATCTTAAAATCTCTTTGACCAAAAACACACACACAATTAGTGGAAAGAAACATTACTATAATAATATCCTAATTGTGCAGATGAGAAAGTGTGAAAGAAGTCAGTGAAGGGACAGATTATTATGGACCAGAGTTAATATTCCTGGGGTCTGTTTTAGTTGAATGAAGCATGGAACTCATCCCTCCCCATTACTTCAAGAAGTCCCCTTGGAGAGACGGAGAGAGGCCACTGTCCTTAAACCAAAACACCTGCAATCATCTGCTTCCCCCATCCTCACCATGATTACAACCGACTCCTGTGAAAGTCTAAGTTTACATTTTTTTCTTCCTGTGCTGTTACCAATTAAGTTTCACAGTGGTGGTCATTACATTATAGTACAGATGCTTATTGTCAGTAAGTCAAAATCAAGCAAAGATCAAGGTCATAAACACCTCCTGAGAGCCAGGTGTGTGCAAGAATTTGCAGGAAGCACTCTAAGGAATTCAATGGCGACAGATCTCATCTCCATCTTCAAAGAGTTTATAATGGAGAAAGAGAATTAGATCAAGGAGGCAAATGTTGACAATGTAGGAAAGATCATATAGATTCTAAATGAGAATGTCATTAACATTATGATTACTGTTAATAATCATCCGTCCAATGAATTGAGGAGAGACTGCATGCCAAGCACCCTGCTCTGTGCCATCCAGGTATCAGTGCCTTCAGACATCACACCTTCACTGTGACTTAGTTGGCACAATCTCTGAGATACAAGTGTCGCCTCTGAGGCTCAGAAGATGTAAGGAATTTGCTCAGTGCTATACACAGGGCGTGCAAACTGTGCCCGGGCTCAGAAGGGCTCCATGCCTGGTTTAAAGGCCCCTTGTCTACGTCTTGAAATTCTTACATTTTTATTATTGAACTTGTGTTTTGTAAGTGAGGTCAGTGGGATGATAGAACATGTACATAAACAAAAGAGAACTGCTCATTGACTCCAAGAGTTAAATGCTCTGACATTTGCATTCAAAACTGTCATTGCATTCACAATTGGCATTGCATAACATAGAGATTAATGGTCAAATTCATACTAACTATCAACCAATTTTTCGTTACTTGGAATGACATTAAGTGGAAAATTTAAAATACCATCAGAGAGTGTGAGAGACCACTGAAGAAAGAAGAAAGTTTATACTTATTTTAGTAGCTGCTTTAACAGCACTTTCTTCCTGCCTTTTCACAAGGGCCCTGGGTTTTCATTCTGCACTGAGAACTGCAAATGAAGTAGCCAACTTGACCATCACCTAGTAATGAAGATACCAGGATTCTGACTTTGTAGTCTCTCACCCCAAAGCCTGCATGAGACCTGAAGTACCTTCAAGAGAAGGGCCTACCTACTATTGCATGTGCAGGACCTTCGAAAGGAAAAGATGGAGGATGAAGAGTCACATGCCGAAGCTGGTTGAACCAGCTACACCGTTCAGGGGAGAGAACCAGTGTTCAGTTTTCAGGAATTTTGGGAGCCAGCTGTTAAATATGGCCATTCCATAAAATTAAATTGCACAAACTTAAAACTAAAGAAACTACACTAAAACAAAGGTAATAAATACTCAAAAGTCATTACTTTCTAATTATTTGACTATTTTCTAGTCCCTTGAGGTTCTTTCTGTCCATGTCCCTGCATGTTGAACACATTCTGCAGTGGTGGGCTCCTACACCAATCTTCCAGGCTCTGTATTCTAGGACCTCTGCTGGTAGCTTGGAATTAGCCATGGGGGAAGTACTTACAACCTGGAGGTCAGCAAATTCTACAAAGCCCGGCTTCCCACCCATCCTCTCGGCCCCAGAAAACCAGTTGTTAAATATTTACCAGCACACTGAGAAGAAGAGGTACCTGAAATTTACCCTCAGGACTAGATATTGGATAAGGGGGCTTTAAAAGTGAAAGAAGTAACTTGAACAAACACATTAAAGAAGAAAAATAGAGGCTGCTTGTTCAGAGAAGAGCAAATATTCTAGTTTGGGAAGAGCACTTAATGAGACAAAAAAAAAGAAAGGCAATCTGGGCAACTGAGGTAGAAGAACCATATTGCCAAGGTGAAGAACATGTTCTTACTGCTATAAATACTGGGGACCAACAAAGTATTCTAAATGTGGGCATTACCCAGTGGAGGCGACACTCTAAGCAACTATTAGATCACAGTAAACATTTGGGGTACTTGCTGGGATTTAAGTGAGGCTTTTCTGCACGTTCATCATTATCAAGGGAAAATTCTTACTAAGTATAACAGCATGTCAATTCGTGGACCCACCCAACTTGCTAAACACAGCTGCGGTGGAAGAAAAACTTCTCAATCAGACAGCAGCCCAAGCCACAGGGCCCAAAACACATTAAACCAGGAGAAGCTCCATTTCTCTAGGTTTCAGTCTCACTGGATGTATTTCTATGCCATTGCAGAAAGAGTCTGCTATCCCAAATGATCACAGAAATTGGAAAGAAAGGGGATAAACAATGCCTTATGTAAATTACCCCCAAGAAAAACCTTCCTGACCCACTGGCCAGCATGAAATACTGAACAGATCTTCATGTACTCAATTTAGTTTCACACGTCACAGCCAAGTTTACTTTGTTCACCAGAGCCAAATGAATGTAGCAGAATTAACATAATAAAAAGGGCTGGAAAACCTAAACCCATCAAGATTCAGATCTGACCAAGGCCTAGAAGATTTCACAGCTCACCTGGAACTGAGAAAATGAGGCCAACCATCTGTGGACCTGAAGTTTAAGGGAGAGTGATATTTCAGCATTCATCACTGGCTGTGCAAGATGTGTGTTCCCTGGTGTTCAACAGAATACAGAAAGGGAGGGGCTTAGGAAACAATAAATGCTAACGATTTCAAGCACAATACGTTGATGGCCTTTGTTTTGCTTTTTCAAATTGAAGGTTTCCAAATAAAATGGAGACCCCAAAGGACATCTCTGTCCAACTGCCATATCAGTTGATGCCAAAGTAATGAGGCAGAGGCCCAGAAAGCTGCTTGCAGGAAAACGCTCAACTCATAAAGTGAGTGTGAAATTAATCCCAAATACTTCCAGCTGCCAAGATCGGCTCTCAAATTGGTTACAGGAAAGCAGCAGCAGCAGAGTAGACATGAATCATACCATGTGAACACGGACATGTCCAATTTCTTCACCTAAACTTACCATCGAATCTGCTTGCAGATCTCATGTGTGGCACACAGAACCCCCTACACCCCTATTGGACTGTCGTTTATTGAGCCCCGACTGGGCTTCGGACAGCCACTGCTGTTCCGCCCAGTTTAACATTTAGTTCTCATGACTGCCCTGAGATGGGGACTGTTCATCCCCTTGGATCCAACTTTCTGATGAGGACAGAGAAGCTTACAGCTCTAAGGAGCTGAGAGCCCAGTTGAACACACTACCCACGGTGATGAACTAGGGTGAAAGAGGGCCAGATTCCAATCCCATCTTCTGATTCCCCACTGGGTGCCCTTTCTTTTGCAATGTATACATAAATGCATACAGTTGGCCCTAGAATAATCCAGTGTTTTTCATCTCGATAATCAAACAAAGATACTGAGGAAATAACACTACTAATATATCACACCCTTCTTCATAGGCATAGGTGCTTTACTTACATTTTCCCATTGCTGGAGCTTTTAATATGAGGCTAACTCTTTTTTTTTTTTTAAGATTTATTTTATTGTTTTCGACAGAGACAGACAGAGAGACAAACAGAGAGAAGGGAGAGGGCCCAGAGCAGTCTCCATAGCTGCACACCATCAGCCCTCGACATGGCCCTGCCCCACACAGGTGGGCAGGGGCAGGGCAGGAAATGACATGCCCCACACACACACACATGAGAGGTACACCCCCAACTGGAGGCCTCCCGCATGGGAAGCACGCCCCAGCCCAGCACATGGGTCTGCACAGGCCGGGGCCGGGACTCGACCCTCAGTCCCCAGGGCCGCAAAGCAAGCGCCCAACCTGCTGAGCCATCCAGGCCTCCCAATATGAAGTCAATTTGAGTTGAAATTTCTAGGTTGGTTTCTGCCCCAAGTTACAACGGAAAGGAAATTAGTTCATAATTTGTAAAGGACGGGAAGTTAACATAGTAAGTCTTCTCTTAATAAGGGGAATTTTATTATGCTTCAGATAGCTCAAAATCATGACTACTTTAGAAAACAGCTATTTTCTAGGCCTGCACCTCTAGTGAAACTACTTTTTTAAAAGGGCTGACTCATTTATTTTCTATATATCTCAGATTATGTGTTCAGTGGTCTGAGCATGTTGATCTTCTCTAGTAATAATTTGTTAACATTTATTGAGGGCTGTCTAGGAGCCAGACCCTTTGCTAACCTCTTTACAGGGATTACCTCATTTCATTCTCAAAACAGTTTCATGAAGGAGATACCATTATTGTCCCTGTTTTAAAAATAAGAAAATGGGATTACAGAAAGGGTGAAGCAATTAGTAAGCAGTAGAGCTAGAATACCCAAGCAATCTGACACAAGAAACTTCACCAAGGAGTATTGTCTGCATTAATTTTCTGCTTGCAGTAAGAGTTTTCAGCTTTGCAAACCTTCCAATACCCCGTATGAGTTAAGATAAATTTAGTTTAATAAAAGACCAACATGATGAACAAGGTAAGTAAATGGAGTTCCTCCAATATGGGTAAGTTTATAAATCCCCAACAAGGATGGGCTGGGAGTCAAGGAGACAGAGCTTCTAGTTCTGGCTTCTCCACCAAGCAGCTTTATGTCGCTGCTCAATTTACTGCACTTTTCTGGGCTCTAGTTTCATCACCTTTAAAATGAAAGGGTGGGAAATATCATCTCTAACATCCAACATAGCTATAAGCGTCAGATTCAGAAACCTTTAAATTACTTTCGGATGATCTGATATTTTGAACTATCTTCTCCTCTACTTGAACACATACTGAGCTTCTCATTTAATGGTTGCTGACTTAAAGTTTTTATCTTTAAAATAATAATATTTTTCTTTGGATAATTCATAGAATTATAAGAAGTTAATGAGAGAAGGGAAAAGGTGGACAATACCAAGTGTTGACAAGAATGTGAAGAAATGGGAACTCTCATATATTGCTAGTGGGAATATAGTATGGCACACTTGCTTTAAAAAACAGTTCGGCAGTTCCTCAAAAAGTTAAAACATTGAGTTAACACTTAACCCAGCAATTCCAGTTCTAGGTTTATGCCTCCCAAAAATGAAAATATATGTCCACGCAAAACTCATTCACAAATGTTTATAACAGCATTATAATAATGAAAAACTAGAAATAAATGTCTGTCAACTGATGAATGGATAAATTAAATGCAGCATACCTGTATAATGAAATATTATTCAGCCATAAAAACAAAGGGAATACTTACATGCTACCATATGGATGAACCTTAAAAACACTACGCTGTTAGAGAAGCCAGTCACAAACGATTGCATATTGTATTATTCTAGTTATATGAAATGTCTAGAACTGGTAAATCTATAAACACAGCAAATAAACTGGTAGTTGCTTAGGGCTTGGGTAGGTGGTGAATAGGTATGAATGAAAAGTGACTGCTAAGGAGTAGAGTTTCTTTTAAGGGAGATGAAAATGTTCTAAATTAGATTGTGGTGATGGTTGCACAACCCTCTAAGTATGCTAAAAATCATTACCATAGTTTGCTGTGTATAATGCACACTTTTTCCCAAATGTGTGAGGGGAAAACAAGGATGTATATTATACATGGGTAGTACTAATTCTGTACCTATACAACTGTTTTTAATTTTTATTAACACTTATGAATTAAAAGTGTAACTCTAGAAATCAGTAACAATATCTGGATGCAGAATAACACCTGGAATACAAGAATCGCCTTGGCTTGGGCCCTAACTCATCCAGGGTCATGCTGCACTTCACTCAGCCTCTAGCACCTCCGCCCTTCCCAGCTCTCAGCTTCCAACCCCGGGAATGTGTTTCAGCCCCTGTTCCCAGGCTCCCTCCCAGCTCACTCCTCTTCTGTTGGGCTCCAGGTCACAATCTGCCACCCTGTCTGTCCTTGTCCCTTCTCTCCTGCCCATCTCCCTTTCTCTGACTTTGTATCTAGACCTATGTTTTGTAACGTTGTTACATAAAATTCTTGTACCATAATGTGTTTAAAAGATAAAGAGGAAGCTGGGATGGCTCAGCGGGTTAAGCACTCCCTTTGCAGCCCCCAGGTTCCAAGGAACAAGTCTGGGTCCCTCCTCGGGGCAAACTTCCCATGTGGGAGGCCCCCAGTTTGGTCCCCAGCTTGTGGGGGGCATGCCTCCCACTTGGGAGGCCCCAGGCCAGGTTCCCACCCTGCGTGGCCCCCACCCCCAACTTTGGAAACTGCTCTGGGCCCTCTCCCTTCTCCCTGTCTCTGTCTCTGTCAAAAATAATAAAATAAATCTTAAAAAAAAAAATGGAATTATCAAATAAATAAATGAATGCTAAAATTCCTTTATAATACAAAAAACAAGTACCTAACTATAAACAAGTAAAAATTTTAATTAAAAAATTAAAACGAAAGGTCTTTTCCCTGAAAGTTTAAGCCAAAAACATGGGTGCACATTATATATGGAGGCACATTATAAATGGCAAAATACAGTAAATTGTACACTTTAAATGGGTCAATTGTATCTACGTAAATTATATCTCAATAAAGCTGTTAAAAATAACAGAAGTAAAAAGTGCTATGAAAGCGTAATTCATGTAAGGTAGATAAATTAACACAAATAAAGGCACCTCTTTCTAAGCAACAGTTTTGATATATTAATGGCTATACCATATTGTAAATGGGGCTTAACAACATTCTGGATGATGAATTAATCATGTGACTTAGGAGTCAATAAGATCTAAGTGTGAACACTGGTAATGCTACTTACTAGCTGTACAGCCTTGCAATAGTTACTTTACTACCTTCAGACTTAGTTTGCTCACCTATATGATAATACTCAAAAGCTTGTTAACATCCCTTCTATTCATTTCTATTTTATTTGGTTCCTGGTTATTCATTCTTAACACTCCCTATATTTGAGGGCTCGTTTCAATTTAGTAACACTCGGTAATTTCTACTTTTTCTGTTAGATTAACAATGACATTGAAAAACGGGAACCTTTCTTCTGGTATGTGAAGCACACTACCTGGTGATGCTGATTAGTCTTCAATGTTCCATGTCCCTCTCTGTGAGGTCACTTAATAGGACAGTGTTAATTTCGTAGCCAAAGTTAGTCAAATTTCAAAAGTAAAATGTCATGAAACCCTGCATCAAAAATATTACCAAGAGCTATATAAGTGACATGTATTGGATTCCCTTTTTCACTCCCTCCGAAATTCTATGAAAACATGCACAACAGCAACTCACAACTTTGCCTGGTATGACGTTTTCTATAGAGATCATCTGAGGCTTGTTAATCAGGGAGCTAGATGTTTAATTTTCTTTTGTACCTTATTGGAAATGCTAGACAATTTGGTGATTTGAATAAAATGTTTATAAAGTACACTAAGAGAAGGCAGAGGGAAAATAAAACTCATGTTCGGCCCAGAAAATCCCAGTGTAAAAATAACAACTGATAAGTCCCTAACATGCCACCCCGCCCCCGTTGTCCCATACTCTAATACACAGTGGGTGTCATAAATGCTGATAACTGATGAAGCAACAGGCCTTCCTCAACATATCTGCCATCTACATTTTTAAAAATCGCTTCACTACACCTTCAGCCACAGATGCCTACCCAGAGGCTACAGGCAGCTCTAATGACTGCTGAAATGAATGCATTCTTCACACAGCAGCCCTGTGGTGAGAAAGACACACTTTTAGTCTAGGGGAGATGGGTAAGCAGGCAAGAAAAAGGCACACTTTCCACTCAGTGATATTATCTGTGAAGGCATTTGCTGCAGACTCCAAAATGGCAAAGGCCTTGCAATTAGAAAAAGTTCACCAGGTCTAAACTTTTACTTGGGCCAAAAAGATTCAATTTTTATCCAAGAGAATTGTTCTTTTACCAATAACAGTGAAATAAAATTCAACATGAAAACAAAAGGATGGAGGTGATTTAAATACCAGACAGGCGTTTAAGAAGTGTTTCATTATCTATGTGCTGAACCTTTGGCTAGATAAAAGAGAATTTTGAGTTTTTACTTCAAAGACTTAGCAAGAATCTAATTCTTAACTACTTCTGCTACTATGTTATTTTGTATAAATAGGATAGGGGACTGGATTACATTCTATTGCACCTCACATGGAGTGAAAACCTAAGATTCCCCTATAACCTGCATTTAGCTGAAATTCCTAAACCAAACCCAGGATTAGAATACATTTTTAACCATGCTACCATTTTGGGTAGCTAGTAAAACAGGACGGTACCCATTCAATAAAAAAACTTCAGCCACAGAAGTTATTTGGCTTCATAAAAAGAAACCTGCCAATTGGCTACATTTACCTGATGCTTTGGGACACTGGAGTAAGAGAGTTGTCACTCTTAGAAGTTGTGATGGCTTTTCTGGTCCAGGATTATAATTCTCCTTGACACCAATCTACACTTGCCAAATGCCTTGAGAATTCATATAAAACTGGACTTAGAAAAACAAATTATTCTTGAGAAATTTCTTTATACCTCCGTCCCACTTTTTTTTTTTTTTCCTTTTTTAATGTTCTGTCCAGAAGAATATAAAAGGTAGGCAGTGCTGGAATATAGTCTTTGGCTGGGACTTTTAAAATATATATACCACTGATACATAAAAATGTTAAATGAGAAAGACAATAAATCATTTACAAGTGACTTCGAGACAAATTTTGCTATTTCTGCAAAGTTTATTCACCAAATAGACATGTAACTTAATCAGCTGAAAGGAAATCTACTCCACTGCTTAGCTAATATAATGTTAAAAATACAACTGATCTCAAACCTGATTACTATTTTTACACCCCCTCAATCCCTGTTGACAAAATTTTTACCCCTTTCCATAAAATTATCTACCTATAGCCAAGTGCAACCCCAATTTAAAAAATAATTATTAATGGAATTGAGTTGTAAAAAGAATGAATGTTCTCCAGGCCACAGTTACTTGCTGAACAGATGGCTGTTGAAGCTGAAATCTATAGTTGGCAATGTCAAAGCTCTTTTACAAACCCTGGAGAATGCCACAGTTATCACCGTCCAAAAACAACATCCACAAGGTCTGATCTGAATAGTTTCTAAGTTTAGAATGTTTCAGGCCACATTCCTACATGTAGACATGTCAGTAATTATGTAGCCACCCACACAGCCTTAAGTGTCATCTCCAACGAAGGGAAATGATGGATAGACGGGCAGTTGGTAGGTGTTCTAAGAGCATTCCTTTAGCTAAGGCAGGAAATGCTAAGATACATTATTGCACATGATCAGTTAAAGCATGAGGAAGATCCGCCCAAAAAGGCAAAAAGAGACACTAGAGACCACAACAGTACTGATGAGACTATCGATCATTTCCTTGGTTCCAGAGTTTAAGAAGTGAATGGGACATTTTCACAATAAAGTGAAAGTGTTATTTTTTCTTTCTACAAATCTTCTTTTTCAGAGTCAATTTCTCTTAAATATCTGTGGGGTTTTTTTATTTATTTTTGCTTTTTTAGATAAAATATATAGTTCTGGGGTACCATGGCAAGACATATACAGGCCTATATGGCTCAGAACACATAGAAATAAAACAAAAGGCAGTGAGTACAATGGCTGGTTTCATATGGAGTGAAACTAGGGTGAACTGTGGGTATTCCTACAATCATAGGCTGTGGGGACATCATAACTGGAAGTGGCCTTGTTGAAGATACGTTGTGCTGGATTTCCACTGTGCTGTAAACTCTCCCAGGCGAGGAGCGTTCTTGTTTGCTGTATTCCTCCCACAGGTTCTGGCTTAATACAGGCATTGAATGTATGTCTGCTACACTGAAGTAAATTTTTAAAGCCTGATAACTTGGTAGCACAAGAGTGTCGATTAAGGTGGCACTTTATAGGAGCATTAGTTGGGCAATGGAAGTCCATCCCCACATTTCAGGTGAACAAGACCAAGGTCTACCATTTTTGAAGAGCAAAGAGTCTTCTTGGCAATGTTATTTATTGGGTTTACCATAGGTAAGAGCATTAGTTGGGCAATGGAAGTCCATCCCCACATTTCAGGTGAACAAGACCAAGGTCTACCATTTTTGAAGAGCAAAGAGTCTTCTTGGCAATGTTATTTATTGGGTTTACCATAGGTAGTAAATAACTATGATCTAAATCCATACCTTCCACATGTATTACATTACATTGAATTACTAAATTCATTCAAGTCCTTACTGCTCAGTTTATGTGGCAAGCATTATCAAGTCTGTAATTTAAAATACATCGTCATAGATAAGGTCACATGATGTGAGCATATGAGTCAGTTTATGCTACTCTCGAGAGCAGTTGCTCAACCTCCTTGTTAATGACATCTGGGCCAGACCATTCTTTGTTGTGGAAGGCTGTCCTGGGCACTGTTGGAAGTTTAGCAGCATCCCTGGACTTTACATCCTAGATGTCACCCTCCCCACAGTTGTGACAATCAAAAATGTCTTCAGACATTGCCAAATGTCTCCTTGGGGGGCAAAATCACCCTGGTTGAGATCATTGTTCTAGAATCTAAGTTTGTGCTCAAAACAGCTATCCTTCTAATTGAAAACACAGCTCACAAGCCAGAGGGGGCTCCTATAAGCACTGAGGCTGCTGATGTCACCAGCAACACCCGAGACATTCTAATTACCATAATAAAAAAAATGGGTTTTGATTGGTGACACCAGAGGTTTGATAATCAGCATTATGAGTGTTGCAAATAGTCACTGGCAAAATAAATGGTATTCAAGATACGTGAGTTGGCTTCATGTTTTTTATGCATCTTCTTTGCATGAACAGAGAATAAGCATCTAGGAAGACACTGAAGGGATATGGTCCAAGACCCAAGGCTTGAGCCTGAATAATCCTGTGTCTTGCCTTTGAGGCAGAAGATTCTTGGCTGTCTGATGCCAATTCTGAGAGTAAATGAATCCTGCCTGGGATTATTGGCCAATCTGCCTCAAATGAACCTTTCCAGAAAGGTGGTGTTCTAGTACCTAAAACAGAGTTGAGCCTTCACCCAGCCTACTGGACAGGCTGCATGAGTTGTTTTACAACAGTAGATGTTTATTTAATAAATGTCTTCAAGTGTTGGCAAAATTTGGCATGAGACTTACTTTCATTATAACCAAGAAGAGAGGCTATGGAGAAATAACTCATTCTCATCCATCTCAAACTTTTTGGTGGCTATCATTCCTTACTGAAAGGAATTTAAGAGTTGTGCATGACCAAATTGGCAGAGGTAGTGTGCAACGTCAAGTCTGTGCTAAGTGATGGCGATATGTGTGATTTAAGAGCTGCCTGCAAAGAACTAACAGTCTAGGAAGAAAAACAAATATATTAAAACAACAACAGCTGCTGCTTACTATGTGTCCACTGCATGCCAGGCACAGGCCCGAGGACTCCATGCGTATGATTCCTGAATCTTTCAACAACCCCTAGATATTATTTTTGACTGATGACGAAAACAAGGTTCAGAGAAGTTAAACAACTTGTTCAAAATTACACAGCAGTGTCTAGATTCAAACAAGATCAGTGCAAAACTGCCAAAGCCCAAGCATTTCTCAGCATATCACACTGTATCCTGACACACACACACACACACACACACACACACACACACCTACACTTATGCTAGATGATAAGTGCTATACAAATGACTATTGGGTTGAGTTAATATGAAAAAATAAGTAAATCTATAAATGAGCTCTCCCCTGCAACCTGATTTCCCAGGGAGAAAGGGTCCCCACAGTGCTTTGTTTGTCCTTCTTTTAAGTCAATCCGCATTTGAATATCTGAATGCCTGTGGTTCAGGAAAGCACTCAACAGTTCTGAATATCACTCCTTATTGCCTTCATCCCCATCTCTGTTACCTGCCTGGCCCTGGGGTTATTTGACTATGTAACCCCTGCAATAATCATAAACCTTTCAAACATAAGACAACTACAACAGGTATGAAAAAGCATAATTCATCCACATGATGAATGATTAAATCCAAATCTGGGCTCTGGTCCTATCCCATGGCTCACTGTGGTTTTGACCCTAAGAGGGTCCCTAAATCTCTTTAAGCTCAGTTGTTTCTTCTGTAAAAGAGAGGCATTTGCTGTGAAGATCAAATGACCTACAACATAAACGTGTTTGTCAGTACAGCTATCACAGAACACTGAACAGACCTTATTTAGCATTATTACTTTTATTATCAGTCGTTGTGCCCTGGCTAAACACTCAATCAACATATTTTTTAAAACAAAACAAACACAAAAATTATTATATACTCGAAGATCATAACAACCCTCTCTTTTGCCTTTTCATCTGTAGTTTACACATTTCCAGTAATTCCAGCATCTCTTCATGGGGCTGAGTTTGCACATAAGTCATATACATTATTTACTAAAGTACGTAGCATTATCCCAACACCTGACACTCTCAGAGCACCCAGCAGGTCCCCTTCCCTTATACCCATCATGTTTAAATCACTTGCTCGATACTTTCAAGCTCCGTGAGAACAGGAACTGGGTTTTGTCTTTCTTACTGTGTCCCAAGCATATAGTTTAGATCTAACATATAGCAGGGATCAGTAAATATGTATTCAACTGAACTGAAATAAATCCTACTGGTTTATCCTGAAAGGATAGCATATTGGCTTAGCACTACTATCAGAAGCTTCTCTCAGTAGAACTACTACTTAGCATATCAGTTGTGAGGCCCAGCAAATAGCACATTTCCTTAATTTCTCAAATGCACTTTGCTTGTTCAGTGCCCCCCCCACACACACACACACTTTAAAGTTTTTAAATTAAGATGCATCTCATCATCTCCGTGTTCATTTAGCATACTATTTCTACTTTCTAACCTTCAAAAGTGATTAAATCAATAATGTGCCTTACAACTAACATTTTAGAATCAATTACATTTATTTCTGTTTGGCATTTTGTCTGGAATTACACCTCCCAATACCAGGGTCTTCGTCCAGTTTCCAGAAAATAACTGTTCCAACAGCCCTCGCTGACTGCCCTTCATGATGCACTCCCTGATTTTCACCACAGTTCCCGCCCTGCCTCACACTTCCTAGTAAAAATAAAATGTATATTTATTCAATTTTTTAATAAATATCATTTGAGCACTCACTAAGTAGTAGGTGCTGTAATGACCTTAATGGAGGAAAAAAATGTGTCTCAGGAAGGACATGAAATAGGAACGGGGGTGGGGGATAAAGTTAATTAACATTTGTGAGAGAGTGACATTTTTCATAATTACAATACAAAAATAATTTTAATGACCATTTTCAAAGTGATCTTGAACTACAAAACTAGCTAAAATATAGTAAATATCGATGTACATTTCTAATACAGACTAGAATTAAATAAAAAAGAAAAAATACATGATGTGCATTTCAGTACTGGCATCAATATTATAATTTAAAGTTTCTTTGTTAAAACAAAACATACAAATAAAAGCAAGAGAAAAAAAAAACTTTTTGCCTCAGCAAAAGAAAAAAAAAGAGAAAAAGGAAAAAAAAAACCTACAAACAAAAGCAAGTGAATATTATATTAAAATGAGATCTATCCCAGAAATGTCTGAGTTTGGATTTGATTGGATGAGCGATCCCTCTGATTCCAACACATATTTTTTTCTTCCTTTTAAGTAGCTGAAGTAGACTACATAAGGAAGATGATATCTGATGAGAGAGGGGGGCGGGCCCAGAGCAGTCTCCTTAGTTGACAGCATTAGTTTTCCATATAGTTTCACTCCACAGGCGGGCACAGGGCTGCGCAGGGCAGGAACTGGGCCA
>PVKE010034695.1:0-17268 GCA_004027555.1 Craseonycteris thonglongyai
AGAGATACAGAGACAGAGACAGAGAGAGAACTGAACTGGAGGAGCTCCCAGTTCAGCATATGGTTCTGTACAGGCTGGGGCCGGGATTCGATCCCCGGTCCCCGGCGATGCAAAGTGAGTGCTTAACCCACTGAGCCATCCCGGCTTCCCCCAGAGAACATTTTGATGGTTGCCAGATGGGATGGGAAGTTGGAGTGGTCGAAAGGGGCAGGGACTAAGTACAAATTAGTTATTACACAGTGGTCATGAGGATATAGTTTATAGTATAACAAATATAGTCAACATGTAATAATTATGTATCATGTCAGATTGAGTATTAGATTTATCAGGATAATAGATGGGAGGGGGTTTGGGGGCAAGGTGAAAAAGGTAAAGGGATTAAGAAATATTATACAAGAGGAAGCCAGGCTAGCTCATTGGGTTGAGTGCCTGTCTTGTAGCCCCAGGGTCTGAGGATTGAATTCCAGCCCTGGCCTGTGTGGATCCATATGCTGAACTGGAAGTGTACCCAGTTCAGTTCTCACCAGGTGAGCCTCTTATATGGGAAGCTCTCAGTTTGCTCCTGGCTCTTTGGGGCAGACCTCCCATGTGGGAGGCCTCCAGCCCAGTTCCTGCCCTGTGCAGCCCTGTGCCCACCTGTGGAGTGAAACTATGTAGAAAACTAATGACATGCAACTATGGAGTCTGTTCTGAGCCCTCCTCCTTCACTCTGTCTCTTTGTTTCTCTCTCTCTGTCAAAAACAATACAAAAATAAATCTTAAAAAAAGAAATATTACACAAATTGGTAGTTATGGAATTGTCATGGAGATGTAAAGTAAATCATAGAAAATATAGTGAATAATATGGTAATAACTATGTATAGTGCCAGGTGGGTGCCTTCTTAAATTATACAAATGTCTAACCACTATTCTATACACCTGAAATTAATATAAAATAATATTGAATATCAACTGTATAAAACAAATGAGCCTTGAAGATGTAATATACAGCATAGGAAACATAGTCAGTAATATTGTGATAGCATGGTGTGGTACCTAATGGTTGCTGGATTTATCATGGTGATCACTTCTTTAGGTTTATAAATGTTGACTAACTATGGTGTACTCCAGACACTAATATAAAATTGCATGTTAACTATATTTTAATAAAAGTCTTTTGAAAAAGAAAAACAAATGAAAATAGATAATACTTCCTAGGAGTTTTGCTCCAAAGGGATTATAGAAAAGACTTGGTAGCTGGAAAGAGAAAGTGCTCTCAATTGTTTTTATTTAGTTTTAGTTTAGTTTTTCTCCAGTTTTATTGAGATATAATTGACATACAGCATGCATGTTTAAGGTGTGCAGCATAATGACTTGACTTTCATATATTGTGAAATAATTACTGTAGTAAGTTTAATTAACATCCATTGTCTCATACAGATACAAAAAAAAGGAAGAAAAAATGTTTATTTGTGTGTGTGTGATGAGAACTCTTAGGATTTACTGTCTTAACACCTTAATATACCATTTAGCGGTGATAATCTTTATGTTATATATTATATCCCTGTAGTTACTTATATTATTACTGGAAGTTTGTACTTTTGGCCATATTCATCCAATTCTCCTACCTACCAATTACCCTCTGGTAACCACAAATATGATCCCTTTTGCTTTCAGGTATTTGTTGTTGTTTTGTTTTGCTTTGTTTTAGACTTCACATATAAGAGAGGTCATACAGTATTTGTCTTTCTCTATCTCATTTGTTTCACATGAGATAATGCCATCACGGTACACCTTTTTTGTTATAAATGGCAGGATTTCATTCTTTTTTATTGCTGAATAATATTCCATTGTGTATATATACCATGTTTTCTTTACATCTTCATCTTTTGATGAACATTTAGATTGTTCCCATATCATGGCTATTGAAAATAATGCTTCTATGAAAATGGGGTTGTAGATATCTCTTCAACAGTGTTTTCATTTTCTTCAAATATAGTCCCAAAGGAGAGATTGCTCAATCATATGGTAGTTCTATATTGAATTTCTTGAGGAACCTCCATAGTGTTTTCCATAATGGCTGTATCAGTTTACAGTCTCACCAACAGTACACAAGGGTTTCCTTTTCTCCACATTTTTTGTCAGCATTTGTATGTCTTTTTAATGATAGCCATTCTAACAGGTCTATAGTTTTGAT
The DNA here is from genome assembly GCA_004027555.1 of Craseonycteris thonglongyai. NCBI lineage: Eukaryota > Metazoa > Chordata > Mammalia > Chiroptera > Craseonycteridae > Craseonycteris > Craseonycteris thonglongyai. The sequence goes on from PVKE010034695.1 coordinate 2,177, forward strand.
TTGCATTTCTCTTCTGATTAATGTTTTTTTTTGTACTTGGCTGTTAGTATTATTTTGTACTTGACCATTAGTATTATTTTTTTTGAAAAAAAATGTCTATTTAAACCTTTTATCCATTTTTAAAATTGGAATTATTTTTTTTTCTATTAGGTTATATGAGTTCTTTACATATTTTGGATATTAAAACCTTATCAGATACATGGTTTGAAAATAGCTTTTCTCATTTCTTAGGTCATCTTTTCATCATTTTGACTGTTTATTTTTTTGATGTGCAAAACATTTTTAGCTTGATGTATTCCATTTGTTTATTTTCAATTTTATTGCTTGTGCTTTTGGTGTCATATCCAAAAATCACTGCCAGGACTCCTATCAAGGAGGTTTTTCCAATGTTTTCTTCTAGGAGTTTTATGGTTTCCAGTCTTTAATCATGTAAGTCTTTAATTAATTTTGAGTTAATTTTTGTGAGTGCTATAAGATAGGGATCTAGTTTTATTGATTTACATACGGATATCTAATTTTTCCAGCACCATTTATTAAAGAGAATTTTTTTTTCATTGAGTGTTCTTGGTTCCCCTGTCAACTTTTAGTTGACTATACTCATATTTTTTGTTTGTTTTAAAAGGAAAAGGAAATTGCATAGTGCTGATAAGGATGAAATATAAGAGAGAGAGAAAAAAAAAAGATGGTCCAGGGGAGAAGAGAATTTCTGAAATAATATAATTGAGAAGGTGAGAGGGATGGAATCTAATGCAGAAATGACGGTATTAGAATTAAATAGGGTGAGAAAACAGTTCAACCCTAGTAGCGGAGTAGTGCATATGTAACTGGATGCATATGAGTGAGTTGATTTGGTAGTGGGAGCTAATGGAAGACTTCTGCTGATTGCTTCTATTATCTCAGAAAATAGGCCATCTTCTGAGAGTAAATGCAGTATTGGAGATATATAAAATAGGTGGACAATATGGCTGAGTCAAAGAAAAATCCTATGTAAAAACTTGTCTCATTAAGAAAAATAGATCAGTTGGACTACAATATTCAGGATGAAGCTAAGGGGAAAATAGAGCACTCTCCCTCTTCATCTCAATTCTCATTCTTCTAAAGGATCGCTATAAGCAGTGAGGGTCAGGAACTGGGGTAGACTGAAGACACCGTGTTCAGATCATAGCTGCTATAGTGGATTTATAGGTATCCTTCTTGGTATCCTATCCTGGCCCTACATTTTCTTTCCAGGGTCCATAGGTTGCTATTTATACTGTATTGATTATCAATATAAGCCATATTGAACTCAAGGGGGTAAATACACATTATATTAGTGTACTGTTATGAGACCAAGCATAAGATATTTGGAAATGATCAGATGGGCACTATTCCCATATTTTGATTTTTTTTTTTAGCCTGCAAATAAACAAGCTTCTTTTTCTTTTTTTGTAGTGCTTGTTAAAAAGTATAGTTAATTCAGTTAAGATATATGAGTGATCTTAGGAGAATTATTATAGGACATGTTTAAATTAATCAAGCTAGGTTAAAAGCTACTCTGCAGGGGATAAAATGCTTGTGATTTTCCTGAGAGAAATTAAGGAAGAAAGTGTAGTAAGAACCATGGTTTATAGGAAGATAAGACCCATGATACTTTTAAACCTGGAATTACTAAAGCAATTTAGAGGAGCCCAGCAACTGCTGGTATATCTTGTCTTTGAAAGATCAAGGCATCTGTTCTTTTAACTATGGTATGTGAGAATGTCTTTAAGATCAGATAATATATGAAACACTGTGCATGCACCCATAGCCAATATCTTTATATCACACAAATCTCATTGTGTTTTAGAATTAATAGATTAATTAAATCTCATAACACCAAGGGCCAATTGAATAGCCAGAATGTAAATCTGGGTATAGAAAACTAAAGAATTGGTGTACCTCTGGGTTTGTTTTTCACTGTTTAATTATTGATTTGGTCAAGGTTCTCCTAAGTCTCACTTATGAAACAATGATTTACACATAATAGGTTTTCAATATACATGAATGATGGATTGTTTGATGACTTAAATCTTACACAATTGCTGTAGAGGTACTTATGCTTTTCAAGCTACACAGATTTCTTGCTTATTAACATTGCGCAAAAAAAGTTTTCTTGGTGTTAATTCTGTCTTAAACAGTTAATCTAACAGTAATTTTAAGTATTGCTATAGAATGGGAATGACATTCTTAGATTTCATGGAACCAACATCTATTTACAATAAATTTGGATGATATAATAATATTAGGTATATGTTTAACTGTGATAATTGTGATTTCACATTTTTATGTGGAAGCAAAGTGACATATAATTTTGAACAATTAAAATAAATAATATGACCTTTTTGATGCTGAGATTTTAGAAGGAAACCATATCATATCACACTACTATCAACATGTAAAAAGAAAAACAAAGGTAATCTGAGTTTTTCACACAGCTTAGGTCTCGGTGTTTGAGGCATTTTTATTTCTCCCTGAAGAAAATAACCCAGAGGATAGTTTTGCATGCCTCTTCAATAAGCAACTAAAATGTTGGTGGAGATCATGATTTTAAGATATTGTGAAATAGTAATAAATGAACACAAGACTATCAAAAATCCCATGAATGTTTATGACGATATATTAGAGGATGATGGAAATGCAAAACATATCTGTTTCCAACAGAGACGGATTTTCTAATGAATGAAGTGTTTATGATTTTAAGTGTTCATCGGTCTTCAGGTAGCAGTTTGTAACTACTGTACATGTATTTAAAATATTTTATGTTGTTTTTTTAAGCAGTTGAGAGGAAATTTTAGAGGTTGTGAAACTTTCATAAGATAATAATCCTGGGATGCTGTGATAGCTCAGGAGGTTGAATACGTTCCTTGCAACCACGATGTCTGGGGATCAAATTCTGGCCCTGGCCCATGCAAACCTATGTGCTGAACTGCAGTATCCAGAATGGCAGCGAAGGTTCTTGCCTTCCATGAGGCCCCCAGTTCAATTCTTGCCCCATGCAGCCCCACATTCACCTGTGTGGATTGAAACTATGTCACAACTAATGATGTACAACTATGGAGAATTCTCTGAGCTCTTCCCCATTCTCTGTCTCTGTCTCTCTCATCTTCTTTCAAACAATAAATCTTTAAAAAAATAATACGGTAATCCTATTTGTGATATAACTTTGCATTTAATAATCATAAAATATTTCACTTATTTTAGAAACAGACTCTAAATTTAACAATTAATACAGATTCAGAGAAATTCTGGATGGGGAACTTTCTATCAGAAATGATAAATTCTACCCTACATTATCTTTAGGAAATTATATTTTTTCTAAAGTGTTTGTCTTCTTGTGATGAATTCTAAAATTCAAATGGTATATATATTGTTATGAAATTTCAGTTTAAAAAGTCAGTTAATTTACTTACTAGCTTTATTTAAAAAACTCAAATTTATTTTATGGGTCAAACTATTTATGAATATTTAATTCAATTTTTGAACAATAAAACATTTTTAAGAAAAGTTAGATTTAGACTGTATCCTTAAGACAAGTGAATCAACTCTGGTTTGGAATAAGACATGATAAAACAAAGCAAAACAAATTCACAAGTGCATCTAGATCTCTGTGTGGGACATGAAAAAAATGAGAGATTTGTTCTGATCTTCAGAGGCATGCTGGAAATTTTATAATAATTTTGTCTCTGACCAAATAATAATTAAACTGGGTTTTGCACTCAGCCCTGTCAATTCAAATTCAGAGAATTACTGTATACTGATTCTTTCAAGTTTTTTCTTCCTCATATAAACAGTCATGCTTGTAATTTGGTCCCTAGTATGTCAGTGTTTGTACACAAGACATTTCAAATCTCATACAAAAGAATAAAAGAATGCATAAGAAGTCAGATAATGTCATCATTATGTCACCAATTGGACTGTCATAGTTTTTCATTTGATGAAAATATGGAACAACAGTTTTTAGTACTCTTTACACTTGAAGTGGATGTTCCATCTCTGTTTTCAGTAATATGCCTCGACAATGTGGTAGTGTTGCTTCACCTCAGTGGAATACCTAGTTTGTAGTAGAGCAGAAAGTCCTAAATCCAGAGTCTTTCCAACTTTTAGCCTCAATGCTGCCAATGACAATGCAGTATCGTATACTCAGTATACTCAGAAGCCACATTCTTCTGTGATTTTAAATGTTTAGAATCATGACTTTTCAATTCCCCTTTGGGTTAAATTAAAAGGTTTCAAGGAATGGTATTTCAGAATTGTCAAAATGTATTTAAATAAGTATTGGTGCAATCATCAATTTTTTATATCTTGATACTCAAATTTTGTCAGTTTTCCCTTTTTGACTATTCAGATCTCCAAACGGATATCTCTATTTTTCAGTTTTATCTATTTCCTACCGAACTGCTGGTATCTTCTCCCTTTTTAGACTTATCCAATGGTGTTCTGTTGTTCATAGAGTAGAATCTAAGCTCATTTACTTGGCATTCAAATATCTTCATGATTTGACTCTTAACAGCATCACTGGTTTTATTTCTTATCCCTCTCTGTCTTATAAATTATTCTTTAGAATACTAGATCTGCTTATTATTTCTCTATTCACATGATGTTTTGTCTCTGTCACTTTGTCAAGATACCTTTTACATTGATATGTTTCTCTTTACCTGATTACTCATACTCACCTTTTAAAACTCTGTCTTAACTGAGTTCAGAGATGTTTTTCCAGATAATTATTCCACCCCTAACCTGGATGCCTATCTCTGATGTTTTTATAATACCTTTTGGAGTTCGAGGCCTGCTAGTAACTGTTTTTCCTCTGGGCTTCCTTTCAAAGAATCAAATGTGTTAACGAACAATAGTGCAATGGGTAACAAAGGAACATTTTATTAATTGCTGTACATGTGCTTGATAATCCCCACTACAGGGGAAATTGAATTGGGAACATGATTTAAGAGGCTTAAACCATGTTTCTTGATTCTAACTTTCTGTGTAATCTCTTCTATCTCCATTGAATATGTGATCAAGTCAAGATCACCTTTTTTTTTTTTCAGTTCCAGCTACTATTCCATATAGCTCTTAGAAATAATTAGACTCTAAGATTTAAAGAAAAGAAAATTAGGATCAAAAGACATACCCAAGTCTTAATCTCTAATTCAGTTTTATTCCCTCTTGTATGACATTCATTCAGCAAATGTGTTTGAATGCCATCTATGCCTCAATGTCTTCTATTTTGGACACTAGAGATATAGTATTGAGGAACCTAGAGATGAGAGGCCTCCCTTCCAACTCAAATTGGTCTGAGATTACACAAGGGATTAGTGTATCATGATGTGTTTCATAATTTGTGTTTATCATCTGTAGTTTGTAATATCTTCTGCATTTCTCTAGGTGCTGACTTATGTTTTCAGTTCTCTAGAAGCACCACACAATTTTCTAGAAACACCACACAATTCTTTGGAAACACCACACAATTATCTCTCCATTGCTTATACATAAAGTCATTGAAAATACACAAGTGCCAAGTATGGTTGGCAATATTATACATAATATTTATTCTCTCTCGCTCTCTCTCTTAATTTTAACAGAGAGAGAAGGGGGAGGGCCCAGAATGGTCTCCATAATTGTACATCATTAGTTTTCGACACTGTTTCATTTCACACAGGTGGGTGCAGTGCTGCACAGGGTGGGAACAGGGCCCGGGACCTCCCACATGGGAAGCTTTCCCCTGCAGGAACCAAACTGTGGGCCTCTCATGTGGGAAGCATGTCCCAGTTCAGCATATCCGTTTGCATGGACCAGGGCTGGAACTTGATCACTGGACCCTGGGGCTACAAGAGCTCTCAACCTGTTGAGACATCTGGTTTTCCCTTGTTCTCGTTTTGTATAAATAATGTGTATTCAATTTGAAAACCAGATAATATAGTTGAGAAAAGGAGAAAAATTAAAATAGAAAATAGTATCTATAATTTAGATGTAACCATTGTTAACATTTTATATTGAGACCCCAAAATGTAAGTTATCTGTTCAAGATGATAAAGTTTGTGGTAGAGCTTCAATTGAAATCAAATTGTTCTTATATAACGTGAAACTTGAGGTTCAATGAGCTTTTAAGGTAAGCATTATTAGGCCCATTTAATAGATTTATAAATGGACTCAGATGAATTATATGTATTTTTTCTTGAACACCTAGCTCTATTTAAAATATAGCTTTCGAGAAGCTAGAGTTTCTATACAAGTATACATAATTCATCTAAATTCAGAATGGCTTCCAGAGGATATAGAATGTTCGGAAAGAAATTCAGAGATAATTTTAGAGTAACAACCCAAGAAGAGTTTGAAAGAAATAAATAATCTTCTTTGATGACCAAAACAATTCCTCATGTCAGAAAAAGCCAGGTTGGGAGAAATTACAGCTACAGTGATTTGACGTTCGAATTGGAAGGGACAGATTGTTGCTCCGTTGTGGGTAGGCCTTTTATATTTTAAAAGTTGTAATGTTTTTATTTAGAGAATGAATTGGATTTCTGGGAATGTGTGGTATATACATCAATTTAAAATTACTGGAGTTCCTTTGTGTTTTTAAGAACAAGGCTTTCCTACAAATACGAGGCAAATTGCTCAGTGAGTTGTGCTGGTTGATCACCTCTGAATGGAAATGCTCACAGAGTGGTGAAGTGTCCTTGTAATTTTACAGCCTCTCTGAATTGTGTTCCTAGAACCTCAATTATTTTTAAATTGAAGCACTCTTAAAAGTTTGCAATTTAATGAGCAATGTGAAATGATTTCAGTATTTTATAACTTTCTATTTTTATATAATTCTTAAAGAAAACCCAGGCCCAGTCCATTTTCTAATGTGATTAAAACTTCATGTAAATCATATCAAATTAGTTTTGAAAGACAAATAAAGGCATTTTAATTTGTAATAGACCTTCCAGAATTATAAAACCATTGGTTGAAAGACTATCTTGATTTCTGTGAATTCGAACAGACAAAACAAGAACTTAACAGATGATTTTACAAAGCATCCTTGTGAAGTAGTGTGCCTGAGAGCCAGGTATTACAGTGTGACAAAAGAGAGACATAGATCTTTCAGTGTTGGTTTGGAGAGATTGAAAGAGAGAAAAGCTAGTAGAGCTATGATTTCCACAGCTTCTCTCTCAACTACAGAATTATTCAGAAAAACAATGTGAGCTCATTTATATCCAGTGACCTTACTATATGTCTCAGAGATATCATAGTTATCTTGTGCTATTAAGCTTTCTTTAGAAAGTGTAAGATGAATATTAGTTTAATTGAAAGATTGAACAGAAACACTGACATTCATTCAAGCAAATCATTAAATTCAATACTCCACATGGACACAAAGAACATCTAATTTTTCCAATTAAAATAATTTCTGTGCCCTTCAAAGGTGTATTGCTATAACAAGCAATGGACTACCTCTTAACAATGTTACTCTCTGTAGTGTTATGAAGGCTCTAACAGAAAAGAAGTATTTTATTTGATGGTCTAGGTAAGTTGGATCCTAAGTCTAAGCATTGTGTAATAAAAAGGAAAATAATAGAGTCTCCATTAATAATGCTCCTGCTAGAAAATTTTGGCAAATAAATGTATTTACTTTGTTATCAGTTCCACATGAATTATTTTATTGGAAGGATTATTTATTAATTATCTAGAGCAATGGTTTTGAGAAATTCAAGCAAGGCTACTGAATAATAGATAATACAGTCTTCCCAATAAGTCCATCAGGGATATTCAAGTTATTCCTGACAATAATAAAAACTATTCTGAAACAGGAACAACTTAGGAAAAAGTCTCTGAAACTGAGTTCCTGTGTATATTAATGTACGATGGTTTTGAATTTTCCCAATGGACTGTAGAAAGAAAGGTCTCAACATCACAATAAAGATGGTATGGACTTCTAGGGATTTCTAATATAAAGTGCCATAGCAAAGGGAAAATAGAAAGACCTTAAGTTCATTCCTCTGTTTTGGAGAAAACTGGAAATAGTGTAGTTAGAGAAAATTTGAGCTCAAGAAAATGAAACATACTTTTGCAAGCAAATAGGTAATCTAAGTGTGTTTATGTTTCCTTATTCGGATGAGTTAAATCCCAGAACACTGATAGGATTATTGTAGAAAACAGAAATGATGCAGATTGGAGTTGCTTTTTTTAACTATAATTCTTAAAATTAATCTTATTGTCATGAGAAAAGGAGAGAGAGAGAGAGAAGGTGGGAAGGGCTCAGAGCAGTCTCCATAACTGTACATCATTAGTTGTAAGTTTCATTCCACACAGGTGGCTATGGGGCCTCATGAGACAGGAACAGAACGAAGGGCCTCCTGCATGGGAGGCAAGAACCTTCACTGTCATCCTGGCAGTTACTTGGCATATGGGCTTGCACAGACAAGGGTTGGGATTTGATTCCCAGACCTCGCGGTTGCAAGGCAAGCAAGTGCTCAACCTGTTGAGCTATTCCTGCACCCCCTCCTGTTTTAAAAATCATTTTTGAAAGTGAGAAAGGAAGGTAACTCCATAACCTATAGACCAGAAATCTTAAGACATTTTATACTATATTATTTAAAATAATTCATGAATAGACAGACAATAAAGTGATAAGTATTATGAACTATCTTGGGTCATGTCTGACTCAAATATTACTGTTATTACTATTTTTTGCAGTGTTCACTAAACAAGTCAAAGAAACATGATAGAATTAATGTAACTAAATAACTCTTTAACAAGGCATTTGAAGGAGTCTGATGCTAAACTCTTGGACAATCTGGAACCATGTTGCTTATGTGATAGCATAGGCAAGCAAGTTTGTAACTTATTGATTGATTCTATCCTAAATATGATTCTTAATGGGTTGATGTCTACCAGAAGAGTGATTCTTTTTTTAATAATATTTATTTATATATTTATTTTGACAGAGAGAAAGATAGAGATACAGAGACAGAGAGAGAACTGAACTGGGGGAGATCCCAGTTCAGCATATGGTTCCGCACAGGCATGGGCTCGGATTCGATCCCCGGTCCCCGGAGCTGCAAAGTGAGCGCTTAACCCACTGAGCCATCCCGGTTTCCCCAGAAGAGTGATTCTTTTAAAGATTTATTTTTATTGTTTTTGACAGAGAGAGAGAGATACGGAGACAGAGAGAGGGGGGAGGGCCCAGAGCAGCCGCCATAGTTGTACATCACCAGTCCTTCCACATAGCTTCATTCCACAGGTGGGCATGGGGCCACACAGGGCAGAAATGGGGCCAGGGTCTTACCCCAGCAAGAACTGAACTGGGGGCACTCCCCAGTTCAGCATATGGGTCCGCACGGGCATGGACTGGGATTCGATCCTCAGTCCCTGGGGCTGCAAAGTGAGCGCTTAACCCACTGAGCCATCCCAGCTTCCCCAGAAGAGTGATTCTTGATGATGTGCTATAGATGCCATCCTTGGTCATCCTTAGTCAATATCTTCATTAATAATTTGGAAAAAGACGGTGAATGACATGCTAATTACTTTCAGAGGTAGTGTAAGTTAGAATACGAAGTACACTCTATAAAAAAACATTCATCATCACTCAACATAGGAAAAGCACTATGCAGTTGTTAAATAAATGTATTATTTCTCCAAAACTGTCTTAGGTTGAACAGTGGGTTGAATCGGTAATGAAAATATTTAATTAGTAAAAAAATGAAAACTTACAAGTGAAAGGGCATACAAAAAGGGCATGAGTATACGCAACATTTAGTCAATAACAAGGTAACAAACTCCTTATGAATTACCAGCGCAGTACAACTACCCCTGACCCTCCTGTCCTGGCTATAGAATGTATTCAGAGTTTTGGGCATATCAGTGTCGAATCAAGTACAATTACAGATTAAGAAGTGATGGTTCCACCATATTCCATGCAGGTAAGATCATAACTGTTCAGTTTTAGGTCCCGTTCTTCATATTGGACACCAAAAACTAGAGCTCATCTATGGTGGAAGGCAGTTGTAGAAACACCATGTAGTTAAAATGTTTCTGTCAAATATCTTTCTCTGACATTATAAATTTATAACATTTGATATTAATTTATATGATGTAGGAAAAAATAGCTTCTGTCCCCTGAAAATCATGTGCAATCTACCACTTCATGGCAACTGTTTTCCACACAGTAATAGTGGCTAACATTCCAATGAATGTAATACTGTAGAAAATTCTCACTTTTACTTCTCAGATGCATTTGACTGTTTTAAACACACTCCTTTTTTGAAACTTTGTTTCTTTGGCTTCTAGGACACCATAATCTGTTTATTTTTGGCCATGACTTCTCATCTTTCTTTAAAGGCTGCTATTCTACCTTCTCTTAAATGCTGGTATTTCTTACTCCTGTCCCTTGTTTCCTCTCCTCATTTCACTGTGCTCTCTCTTCCTAGAATCATTTCAATTGTTATCCATCTCCTGAGGGCTCCCTACTCTGTACATCAGTCCCAGACTTCTCTCCTGAATTCCATGCTCACTCATCCAGTTAGTTGGATGCCCACCAGATGGAAACATGTTTTGGTGCAAAGTATGAGGGAAGAAACTATTTTATTCCTTAAATGGCAAGCTAGTCATTCCTACCTAGTTAATGCCATTAGACTTTAGGGAAGTGAAGGCGGGCATGTCTTGTTTGAGGCCACATACACAGCAATAGCCCACTGTCTGACCAAGTAGCATCTTAATCATCATTGGCTAAATGAGTAGCTGAATGAATCAGTGATGGAATTACCAAGCTCAGACACTTACATCCACTGTAAATAAGTTTTCTACTTCAATTACTCTTGTCAAAGCCATCATCTTTTTCCACATGGAATACAACAATAGAATCCCAGTTATCTCTCGGAAAACCACCTTGCTTTTAGAGAGCTTTCCTAAACCAATCTATATTTTATAACACAACCGAAGCTAGCTTCCTAAAACACAAATCCGATCAAACCATGCTCCTGTTTAGTATGTATTAATGGATTTTCATTGTTTATGAGCTTGCTGCACAGGAACTCTACAACATGTTTTATGCTGTACTATTTTTGGCATTTCCCATCACTTATTATGCTATCAATATCCTCGATATTTTTATTTCTTTAAATTGCCAGACTGTTCCACGTAATCTCTACTTCTCCCTGGCTAATATCTTCAGGTTTTGTCCTGAAGTTACTTTCTCTGGAGATCTTCCTGATTGTTTTTAGCTCATGTTCTTTCTTTTGCCTTGCTAGGATGCTCTGTACTGCCTTATCATAGCCTTTATTCTTATAGATTTTCATAATATCTTGTTTAATTATAAATATTTACTAGATTGTATTCTGTTAGGCAGGGTTAGGGTTCCTAGTACAGTGCCTGGCACTTCAAGTGTGCAATTGTTGGATGCATGAATAGAACTATATCATATTCACAGATTATCTTTCCTGTTTCTATTAAATTATGCTAGTCATCAACAGTTGATACAAATGGGGGTGCCAGGGTAGCTCAACTGGTTGAGCACTTGCCTTGTGACCACAAGGTCCATGGATCAAGTCCTGGCCCTGGCTTGCAGGCCCATGTACTGAACTGCAGCACAACTGGTAACCACCAGGATGGCGGTGAGGGTTTTCGCTTCCCAGGAGGGAGGTCCCTGGTTTGATTCTGCTCTGTACAACCCCACATCCACCTGTGTGTGTGCATTGAAACTATATCAAAAACAAATGATGTACAACTATGGAGACTACACTGGGCCTTCCCTCCTTCTCTCTGTCTCTCTCACCTTCTCTCAAACAATAAAATAAATCCTAAAAAAAATTAAGAGTTGATATAATTTAATGCATGACAAAGAAGATAAAACATCATTGAAATTATTCTGTTCTGAAGTATGGTAATATGTTTGCAGACTAGAGGTTTAATTAAAAATGAATGACATATGTAAAGAAATATAAGAATTGGATTCTCAGAACTGCAGTCTTTAGTCTATTAACTCTAGTGTTTGTAATGTAGTGTGGCCAATAATATGTCTAAAATGTGTTAGGAACAGTATTTAAATAGGTTTAGTATTGTTTCAGGATTAGATGGATAATCAATTAAATAGGAAAGTTGAAAGAAAAAGACCAGTATTCTTCATATAAAGTATTCAGAGTTTAGTAGATAGAATTAAATTTCTGGTTTATATATGTTTTAACTTAATTATCTAATTTACTCCCATAGGAACCCTGTGAGGTTTGTGGCATATCGACATATGGAAAAGAAAAAAAAAAAAAAAAAAAAGATACCCAAGTAAACAAGTTACTAAGTGTCAAGGTTGGACCTCAAACCTACATCTTTGACTCCTTACCCCATGTTTTATGTACCAGGCTAGAGTATATTGTAACACTTTACATAATTTTCTGGTCCATTTGATCACTTGCTTCAGTAAATGTGCTCCTCCATTAGTTCACTTACCACTACATTTTGCCTTCTTTGTATCTCCATTTTAGCCCAGAGCAAACAATTCATTTTAAAAAACGTGTTTTCTATAAAATGTTAGAAAAGTGAGGAGAGAATGACCTGTAAAGATTAAACTATTTTGCTCAGGAAATGTTAAGCAAATGAGTTGAATAGATTTGTTAAATTTATTTTTTTAATTAAAGGAAGATTGAGAACTTTGTTAAAAAATAAGACAACATATATATGATGCTTACTAAATTCTAAATGTTCTACATGTGTTAGCTTAGATAATTTATAAAATATCCTTAAGAAGTAGGTCCTATTGCTACCCTATTTTACTGCTGCAGAAACTAAGACATGGAAAGGTTTTGAAAATTGCTTGAAATGATAAGTGTGTAGATGGTATTCTAAGGAGACTTAATTAGAATCCAGAGTCTGCTTTTAACCGCCAGGGTGACTTGTTTCTCAATAACTATTTTCTCTTGACTTTCTTAGACCTCTTAAATTCATTTATTCAACAAACATCTATGAAACACCTAATTGTTAAGGTGCTGAAGGGGAAAATCAGGTATGGTTCTTGTCCTAATGGAACTTTATTAACTTATTTCTACTGAAACTGAATATTCCATAGAATAGTTTTTTTTCCCACTTCCTCAACTGGATGTCCAATGGAGGTCCAACTATATAACAAGATGAATATTTGATGTTTGAAAAGCTGTTGCATTGTAACAAACACATACAAAGTTTACTTTTTATTGAGAAAAAAAAGGAGGCTTCATAGATTTGTATGTACATTTTGTTTGCAAATATGACCATGAGCAACTGAAATTGCAGGCAATAGGAATGTAAGTGGAGGAGATTGGGACAAACATGGATAGTGTGTGTGTGTGTACGTGTATGTGTATGTGTATGTGTGTGCTTCTGTGGTGGTGTTACAGAAACTAACATGGAAGAAAGAAAAAATCACTTGCTTGATATAGAAAATAAACCAGTGTTATAAGGGAAGACAGATAATTGGGGAAGAGATGATCAGTGGTCCAAAATACAAGAATGAAAACAGCCCACAGGAAATCATTTTGAATAGCTATGGAAAAAAGGCCACATGATAATATTTGAAAGTTGTAAAAATCTTATGTGAGTAATTTGGTATGCAGAGGTATGCAGAGTATTAATGATTAGAAAGAAACAAACAAAAAAAACCTCTAGAGAACATTTACTACTAAAATACTTTTTAAATAGCTAAAGCATTATCCATAAGTCATTTCTGCAGTCTTGATTACACTTCTGTTCTTCCATGTCCTAGCCACTATAACTGCTTCCTTTCTCCACTACTCCTTCTCCTCAAACCCATTGGTGCAGTTAGTCTCTTTCGAGGAAACTAGACCTAGCAGGATAGGCCATTATGGCATACTGCAGGACCTTTGTCCAAACTATCATTCCCTTGTGACATTTTGTGGATCTGATTTCCTTAGTATAAGCTCTGCCACTGAGTGGCTGTACCTACCATGAAAATCACATAAATTTCTGTATAGTTCAATAGTATTGGAAAGATGTCAGAAATTGGAGTCAGTTCAGAAAAGAACAGCAAGTGAAAAGGAACTGGGAGGAGATATGAGAATAATTTATGAGGAGATGATGAAATAATATATATTGTGCTTTATCCTAGACATATGTGATACAAAATTCTGCAATGGGAATATGTTAAACATAAAATGTAGTCATTTTAATGAAATCTTTAAATACATTCCAGCTGAGATCAGATTTCACCTATTTAAAATTTGATTGTTGATTAGAAATTAGGTTATATGGTGACTGTTGATCACCATTAATAACAGATGATAAATAATAGTTATATAAAATTTTTAATAATATTATAATACTGGTACAGTTTTTAGATGTTAACTGTGACTCAGCTTATTGTTTTAATTTTAATGAACAAATGGTTATATTCAGTGTTGATTAACCAAGCTCAACAGTTAATGAAAAATAGCCCAAATTAAACAATGCTTGTGAAATTACTTTATTCAATGTCTGGCATATATTAGGCTCTTTTTTATTTTTATTTTTATATTTTATTGTTAAATTTAATGGGGTGACATTGGTTGGTAACAATTAGATAGTTTCCCGATGTACAACTCCACATCACATCACCCATGCATCGCATCATGTGCCCAGCTCCCAGAATCAGGTCCCCCTCCAACACAATATATCTGGTGCCCACTCCCACCCTCCCCCCACAACTCTCCCTCCCCCCTCCTCCCTCCTCTCCAGGTAAACACCAAACCATTGAGTGTGTCCATAATGCTGGTGCCCTCTCCCACCTCCACTCCCTCTCTACCTCCCCCCCTCCTCCCCTTCCCTCAGGCAATCACCAAGTTATTGAGTGTGTCCATAGGTCTGTGTCTTTGTAACTTTCAGTTCTATATTCCACCTATAAGTGAGGTCATATTTTTCCGGATTCTTTCATTCTGACTTATTTCGCTTAATAAGATGGTCTCTAGGTCCATCCATGTTGCCAGAAATGACTGTATTTCATCATTTCTTATCGCTGAGTAGTATTCCATTGTGTAAATATACCACATCTTCTTTATCCAGTCATCTATCGAAGGGCATTTTGGTTGTTTCCATGTTCTGGCCACTGTGAACAGTGCTGCGATGAACATGCGGGTACA
>PVKE010034696.1:0-17265 GCA_004027555.1 Craseonycteris thonglongyai
ATTCTGTTAGCTAAAATTTTATTTAAGATTTTTGCATCAGTGTTCATCAGTGAGATTGGCCTATAGTTTTCCTTTTTGGTATTGTCTTTCCCAGGTTTTGGTATTAGGGTGATATTAGCTTCATAGAAAGAGTTAGGTAGTACTGCCTCCTCTTGAATTTTCTGGAGTTGTTTGAGGAGGATGGGCGTTAGTTCTTCTTTGAATGACTGGTAGAACTCATTGGTAAAGCCATCTGGTCCAGGCCTTTTGCCTTTGGGCAATTTTTGGATAATTGTTTCAAGTTCTGTACTGTTGATTGGCCTATTTAGGTTATCCAAATCTTCTTGGTTCAGTTTAGGTAAACTATATGTTTCTAGAAATTTGTCCATTTCCTCTAGGTTGTCAAATTTGTTGGCATAGAGTCTTTCATAATAATCTCTTATGATTGTTTCTATTTCTGCAGCATCAGTTGTAATCTCTCCCCTATCATCCCGTATTCTGGAAATATGAGATTTTTCTCTTTGTCCTTTGGTGAGCCTAGCCAGTGGTTTGTAGATTTTATTGAGTTTTTCAAAGAACCAGCTCGTTGTGGCATTAATCTTATCTACTGTTTTTCTATTCTGAATTTCATTAAGTTTTGCTTTGATTTTTATTAATCTTTTCTTCTGCTGGCTTTTGGGCACCTCTGTTCTTCTTTTTCTAGCTCTATAAGATGAGATGTGAGGGTGTTTACTTGTAGTTTTTCTTGTTTCTTGAGATAGGCCTGTAATGATATAAATTTTTCTCTTAATACTGCTTTTTCTGTGTCCCAGAATTTTGGTACGTTGTGTTTTCATTGTCATTTGTTTCTACAAATTTTTAATCTCTTGTTTTATTTCCTCTTTGACCCAGTCACTTTTTAATAGCATGTTGTTCAATCTCCACGTATATGTTGTTCTCTCTGCACTTGATCTTTTGCAATTGATCTGAATTTTTAATGCTTTGTGGCCTGAGAATACACTTGGTATTAATTTGATGTCCTTAAATTTGGTGAGGTTGGATTTAAGTCCCAGGATATGGTCTGTCCTTGAAACTGTTGCATGTGCACTAGAGTAAAATGTATAGCCATTTGTTGTAGGATGGAATGACCTATAAATGTCAATTATGTCCATTTCCTGCAATGAATCATTTAAAGCTGCAATCTCCTTATTTAGTTTCTGCTTGGATGATCTGTCCAATGTTGTCAGGGGTGTGTTTAGATTCCCTACTATAATTGTATTTTTGTCAAATTCTCCTTTTAGATCTGTTAGTAGTTGCTTTATAAATTTTAGAACTTCCTGATTGGGGGCATATATATTGATGAGTGTGACGTTTTCTTGTCGTATTGTCCCTTTATCAAGATGTAATGTCCATCTTTATGTCTTCTTATTTTTTTTATCCTGATGTCTTTTTCATCAGAAATCAGTATGGCCACTCCAGCTTTTCTCTTACTGCCATTTGCCTGGAGTATTGTTTTCCATCCTTTTACCCCGAGTCTATGTTTGTCCCTTTGGCTGAGGTATGTCTCTTGTAGGCAGCATATGGTTGGATTTTGTTTTTTAATCCAGACTGCTACCCTGTGTCTCTTTATTGGTGAATTCAGTCCATTTACATTCAGGGTGATGATTGGTATATGAGGATATCCTATATCCATTTCTTCTTTCCTTTTTATTTTTTTGTTGTCCCAACTTTTCTCCATTTATTTTGATTTCTTGATTCAGGTCGGATAGTGTCCTTTAGTATTTCTTGGAGTGCCGGTTTTGAGCTGGAGAAGTCCCTTAGCTTCTGTATATCTGTAAAGGCCTTAATTCCTTCTTCATATCTGAAGGTTAATTTTGCTGGATTGTTAATTCTTGGCTGAAAATTTCTCTCTTTTAATATTTTGAAGATTGGGCTCCACGTCCTCCTGGCTTGCAGAATTTCTGCTCAGAAGTCTGGCGACAGCCTGATAGTTTATCCTTTGAATGTCATATTTTGTTTTTTCCTGGCAGCCTTGAGGATTTTTTCTTTGTCATTGATTTTTGTCATCTTCAGAACAATTTGCCTTGGAGAAGATCTGCTATGGTCTAGGTAGTTAGGGCTTCTGCTTTCCTCATGGACTTGGGCTGTAATTCTTTCCACAGATTAGGGAAAGTTTCGTCCACTATTTGTTTTAGTAGACCCTGAGAAGATTTCATCTCACTCCTTCTGGTACCCCTATTATTCTAATATTGTTCTTTCTGATGGAGTCAGAAAGTTCTTGTAGGGCTCTTCCATTTCTCTTGATTCTCCTTTCTCTTTCTTCTTCCCTCTGTGACATTTCCATGTTTGTATCTTCAATTTCACTCATCCTTTCCTCTAGCTGGTCAGCCCTGTTTCCTATGCTGGTCAGTTCTTTTTTCAGCTCTCCCATGATGCCTTTCATTTCAAGGAGTTCCTTTTGGGTCTGCTCTATCTTCTCAATTTTATTGGTAAAGTACTCATTTTTCTCAAAAAGTTTCTTGTTGAGGTCATTTAACTGTGTCTGGGTACTTTGCCAGCATTGAGTGAACTCTCTGAGTTTCTTGACTAATGAAGCCCTGAATTCTGTTTCACTTAGATTTGATTCCAACTGCGCAAGGTCCTTTACTAAAGAATGCCCCTGATCTTCTGGAGGGGCTTTGGATTCTGAGGTGTGCATTGTGTTTGATGTGGTTCTTTTTGCTTTACGCATGAGTCTGTTTTCCCTCTGGGGGTTTGCCTATCAGATGGGCTTCTCTTTATTTTTTCTTTTGGTCTCAGTTGTGGGAGAAGGAGATTTTGGGAGAGGGTTGGGGGAAGCAGACAGCTTCTGTGTCCTGAGGCACTTCAGGTTGCTGTCTTAGTTGTTAGATAGCAGGATAGTAAAGGTGTGGCCAGGGGTGGGGGCATATGAGTAGGAGCTAGTGTGGACCTGAGACACAATAACAGATTCCTCTTTCAGAATTGGGGCTGGTGTTTCAGTGCGGGAAGGGCGCAGGAGTTTTGGTCTTTCTCTCCTCTGCCTAGCTGCCCCTCCTTCAATCGTATCTGCAAGCCATGCCTGCAGGGCAGCACTTGGATGGGCTGGGGCTTGGCATAGTCCCCGGTTGGCTGCTCAGTCCCGCACGCTGGCAATGATGCTGCAGCCTCCCGGTCAGCTGCCCAGTTGCGCGCACGGGCTGCAGCACCCCAGTAGCCTGGTGGGCGGGATGCCGAAAGCCCAGTTGCGTGCTTGCTGGTGGGCAGCAGTGCCACAGCGGCCCGGTGGGCAGGGTGCAGAAAGCCTGTCTTGCACGCAGGCAGTGGCACTGTGGTGGCCTGGTGAGCAGGGCGCCAAAAACCCGGTTGTGTGCTGGAGAGCAGGCAGCAGTGCTGCAGCGGCCCGGTTGGTGGGGTGCCGAAAGCCCAGTTGCGTGCTCGTGAGTGGGCAGTTGTGCCACAGCGGCCCGGTGGGCAGGGTGCGGAAAGCCGGTCTTTCGCGCTGGCAGAGGCGTCGCAGTGGCCTGGTAAGCGTGGCACCAAAAGCCCAATTATGCTCTGGCAAGCAGGCAGTGGTGCTGCAGTGGCCCGGTGGGCGGGGCGCTGAAAGCCCACGCATGCGCTGGCAGTGGCGCTGGTGGTGGCCTGGTGGGCGGGGTGCCGAAAGCCTGGGTGCCACTGAGGCCCAGTGGGCGGGGATCCTAAAGCCCTGTGCACACAGGCAGTAGCTCGGGCAGAAGCCACTCTATGCCTCCCGCTCTGTTGAGCCTGCTGGATTCACTCTAAGCATGTTTAATGCAGCTATGCCCACTTAAGCCCCAGCCCTCACTCCAAGAGCCCTGTCTTCAGAAGGCGCTCCTTCACAGTCAATCTCCTTTGTAAATCAGGGGTGCTGAGCTGTTGTGGGCTGGTGCCCTGCTCTCATCCCGCCCACCGGGAAGTGTAGCCGCCCTGCTCCACGGTCCCTGTTCCACTCCAGGCTACGTGATCTGATTAGGGCACTGCGTGCTGTCCCTTGAGATCAGATGTTAAATTGTCCACAGTCTTGTGGGGCTTCCACGCTCCCTAGGTCTCAGCTTCCAGCCTGCCCTTGATCCAGCTCCACTTTGACCATAGTCCCCTAATCCCCCTTTGTTTTTGCCAGCCCCGGGCTGCGCGCAGTGTCTCTGTCCCCGAACCGCTGCTTCCGCTTCCCTCTCCTGCTCTCCCCTTTTTCTCCAACCTTTAGGTGTTGTTCTGCATTGTGTGGTTCTCTTAGTTGAGGTTGCTTCTCATGGTTACTCTGTGGATTCCGCTCTGGTCACAAGGCCCTTCCCAGGCAGTTATCAGCATTCTCCTCTCATGCCGCCATCTTTCATCATTTTTTTCATGTTCTTTGTTTCAGTTTCTCAGGCACATTTACAGCATGAAACCCCCCCCTCCCCGTATCCATCTTACTTAATACACCTGTTTTCCATGGGGGTGGGGGGTGGGGTGGGCGCTTCAGGATAGTTTTGCCACCTCTGGGCTGGATGAAGAGAAAGTTCAAGGAATAAATTTGTATCTTTTTATTGAGGACAGATAGGTTTTCCAGAAGCTGCGCTAGTATGTCAGCAACAACCTGCACTCCCTGACACCCTTATAGCAAGGGAGCAGAAATCAAGTTTATTTTAGCCTGAGCATATTGTCACATACAGTGTCAGAATTCTCTTGATGTCTGCTACAGTTATGAAAGGTTTCTCAATAGTAATCATGTATCTACATTTAGGATCCACTTATTTCAAATTATAAGAAAATAATTTGCATTATCTGCTAAAAAATTGTTGTAAACATAATTTTGACAATGTTATAAAAAACAACTTATTGTAAGTAGTGCTCATGAAAGAAATCCAAACTGTTGCATGTGATCAGTAAATTAGAATTTAAATTAAGCAAGAATGGAGTAAATGATGAATGATCTCATTAAGAACACATTCAGTGACTACACTCTGATCCTTCTCTGCTAAAGACACAATTTCACATATTCAAGCTTGGCGTTAGTTATGCACTCACTCTCTGAATAATCACTAGGCACTTACTAGTTTCAGGTGCTTTGCAGCCACACAGATGCATTTGTTCAACAATATTTATGAAGGGCCACCACGTGCTGGTGCAGAAAACAGCTTTTCATCAACAAGGTCCAAGCCCTCATGGAGCTTGCATTCTAGTGGCAGGAAGCAGAATATCAACAAATATGCAGGTAGATGAATAACACCTTTTAAATAGAAACAAGTCCTTGAAGAAAAGAAAAGAAAAGCCAATGGTTTAGAGCACAGGGAGCCTTATAGTTTGAGTGGTCAGGGAAGCCATCCTGAACTAAAAGAAAGAGAAAGGATCGAGCCATGGTCAGAGGAGTGGTGAAGCCCCAGGCAGAGGAGACAGCCAGAATAAAGCTCTAAAGTACAATAACTTAGTGGTCTGAAGAAGAGAAATCAGCTAGTGAGACTGAGAGTAACATGAAGGGGACAGTGGTATCAGACCACAGGGATCAGTTCATGTCGGACCTTGGGATCAAGTCTAGATTTGATCCTAAGTGAAATTAGAGGCCACTGGAGTGTTATATCTGATTTACAATGTAAAATGTCTCTGATAATTAGCTGCAGGTATTAGGGTTGGGAGGGGTGATATAGACAGTAGAAACGTGCTAAAATGAAAGGGACAGCTGTAGGACAGAGTTAGAAGGTGGAGCCAATGTGATTTGCTATAACATTCTGGGATGGAGAGGAGAAGAGAATCAAGGATCACTCCTAAGTGAGGGATGAGACACCACCCTGTTCCTATAGTAGTCACCTTGGGTTGCCTTAACAAAGTGCTATAGACTGTGTGGCTTAAACTAACAGGCTTATTCTTCACAGTCCAGGAGGCTGGAATTCCAAGATTAAAGTGTCAGCAGTTTTGGTTTCTCCTGGAGCCTTTTTCCTTGGCTTGTAGATGGCCACCCTCGTGCTGTGTCTTCTATGGTCTTCCTTCTGTGCACACGCATCTTTGGTGTCTCTCAGTGTGTTCCATTTCCTTCCTTCTATAAGGACACTGGTCACACTGGATTAGTGTCCAAGGGACCCTAACATCTCATTTTAACTTAACCACCTCTTTGAAGACCTTGTTTCCAATTACAGTCATATTTTGACCTGCAGGTTAGGACAACATGTGTATTTTGAGGGGACATGACTGAGCTCATAATAGTCCCCAAGAAGCAGATCTCAGATAATTCCAGCAAAAGCACATATTAGAACATATAGCAGTGCTTTGAAAAGTTAGAGATGTCATCATGATAAATACTGAATTAAAAACAAAATCTGAAGTCTAAGATATTTCTGTTGGTCAGAACAATAGTACCAGGGTTAATACTATAGTAAAGGAAGTAGCAGTTGTGAAGAAGAGCAAGGAGGAGAAAAAAAAGTCTTGAAATAATTTTGGTTATTTTGCTGAATGAGAAACATATGCAATTATATTTACTCAGATATGAACTTTTGCTTTAGAATATAAGAATTTTTTTGATTATAGATGAGTTTTGAGTTTGTGAAAATTGTTTAGTTGTCTTGGGAGGAAGATGGGTAGAAATGATTTGTGTTCTGAGACTGTGTAAAGAGTTGGTAAAAAGGAATGACCTAGTTCAATGTCACAATTGGCAGTTACTTCCTTCATGTTTTGAAATCATGGCAATTCCAGGACAAGACTTCCTCACAATGCAAATACTATATTGTTTTTCCTGTTAACACAAGTAATATGTAGTCATTCATATTTCATTTGTGCATGATTAAATACTCCAGTAATGCAGGGAATATATAAAGAAGAAAATGAAATAATTTGAGATTTCACCCCTAAAGGTAACCACCATTAACAGTTATTAATGATCATTTCTTTATGCTTTGCTTTGTGCATATCTATGCCCATCTATAATTCATACCATATAAATTATTTTATTTATAGTTGTGTGAGCATATTTGTGTGTGTGAGAGTGTCTGTGTGTGTATAGGTGTGTGTGTGTGCATGCATGCACATGCACCTTTCTCCCTTCTCCCTCTGGGACCACTGGGAACTGTTAACTGCCTGTTTTGTTTCCTTCTATTTTCCAAGGACTTATGTTCATTTATTAATATATACCTATATTTACACTCAAATAAAATTATAATTTTAAAATTAATTACAAAAATGTGATTTCAAATGAATGTGTCTACACACACACACACACACACACACACACACACACACGTTTTTCCTTACATTACTTTCTCATTCACCTCTATTCTTTGTGAGTGTTCTTCCTTGTAAGTGCTAGTGATGGGTTTGCTTTGTTCCTTGAACTCAATATCTGCGCCTGTGGTGATATTGTAGTTCATCAACACTTCTTCTGTGAGAATCAGATTCTTGTGCCAGAATTGTGTTGTCTCCCCCAGTTCCTCCTTCTCTCACCTCTTTTTTGTGGAAAAGCTAATGTTATCCTTGTCATTTAGATGATATGATTAGGTCCTCTATTAGCAGCACCCCACAGATTTTTCTCAGAGCACTCTCTCTCTCTAAGTGTCTTAATTCTGTTTAAATGTCAGTGAGTCAAAGGATGTTTTTACACATTATTATTGTTAGTTATACAAGATAATTAAAATTATATATAATATATGTTATATATTTATTATTTATTGTTTATATATTTATATGTTATTTATTAATTATACAATACATGCATTATACAATAAACAATAATCTGGTTA
Source organism: Craseonycteris thonglongyai (assembly GCA_004027555.1). Classification (NCBI taxonomy): domain Eukaryota; kingdom Metazoa; phylum Chordata; class Mammalia; order Chiroptera; family Craseonycteridae; genus Craseonycteris; species Craseonycteris thonglongyai. Next base: position 7,683 of record PVKE010034696.1, read on the forward strand.
CTGTTTGCATAGACCCTGACCTTGGTATAGAAATTCGCAATGTTTCCTTGACCTTTTTGTCTTTGTCACTGTTCTTCATAAAGGTAGAGATTTGTTCTTTTTTCCACACTGGAGAGACTTAGATTCATGTGCAAAGGTAGGCTTCCAGTTCTATGGCCTTTCTTCATACAGAGCCCACCCCAGCAACTTCCCAACAACTTGCTTGCCTCTTCCACACCTCTTTAATAATCTAGGTGCAGAGAACAAGCATTGCATAACTGAATTTGCCTGATAAGCGAAGCCACTTCTATTGAAATCATGTTCCAATCTTTAAATGAAAGATTGTTCTCCTCAGGGATGCTTTGGTGGAAAGAAGAAAAATGAGCTATCTTTCTGATTAGCATGCTTTTCACTGTTGGAAATATTCTTAGAGTGGACCATGACCTAGGGGGAGTATTACGATGTCTGTTTTTGATGTTATCAAATCTTACCGCTGAATTTCACAGAACCATTTCTTCATGACCATTGTTAGCATAGACTTGGTCTCAGCAGGTCTGACACTGCACCCAGGCATGAATGAAGGCTGACAGTGGGAGAATGGCACCCCCTGCAGACCATGCTCCTGTTCTCTCACTCAGGGATGCTGAGCCCACAGGCCAGAGGGTCAGCTCAGGGATTGGGAAGGAGACTGAGAGCTTCTGAATTGCAGTGAGGTGTTGAGTGGTGAATGGGTCAAGGTGTGGCTTCCATTCTAGGAACAGTGCCAAGGACTGTGTCCCCAGAATTCAGCGTTCTCCAGGAAACTGTCAGGAACATTGATGCTCCCTGTGCTTGGCCCTGTTGTTACTACTTCTAAGAATATGTAGAGAAAAATTTTTTTTGTTGCTCAAAAATGAGGCTTCAGCTAAAGGAATGTTTCCATGATAACAAACCTGTAGCAGCTAAATTTAGCCTGCTGTGTATGTGTGCATATATGTGCACACATGTGCATGTGTGTTCATATGTACAAATGTTTCTGATCTATTTTAGCAACTTAAATGCAGGTTAATCCCTTCTTTCAGAATTTGGTTTTTCTGCTAAATGGGTGCCTGGGAAATTTAATAGAATCTAACCAATATTTGCACTCTGCTGAAAGCAAAGATACAACTTTCTGTGGGGAATGAAGAATACCGGGTGGTTCAGGACTGAGACAGCCTATAGGGATGAAATGAACTCCACCCTGAGAACTGTGAGACATATGTTCTTATCTTAACTTTATTTCCATCTATCAATAAATCTAAGTAGGTGATTTAAACCCTCTAAATATTTTTAAGTCAAGTTTTTATCAATGTAATAGAACTTGATTCACTCACTTACTTAAAAAACCCTTTCCAGATAGAAAATAATTACTCAAAGGTAAAATGACTGAAGTGCTATTAGCTTCATATCAGATGCATAGATATAAAATGCATTAAAAATGAAAACATTTGAAACATCATGGAATATACAAAGGAATGCAGTAACTCCTCGAATTGAAATTATAACTAAGGTATAAATGTGGCACTCTAAAAAAATTGCCTTTAGTAATAACTGCATTACAGAAATCACTGCGCATCTATTCATATCTTCTCAAGTTCACATTCTGTGACAAGTGGTTGTAAGGTTCTATGGATGTATACATGGGCTTATGCATTTCAAACATGCTTTGTAAACTTGTTTAAAAATAAAAATGTATATTTTCATAACAAAAATATTATTAACAAATTTGGGTTTCTGAGCTAACCCAGAAAAACTAATTAAATGGTCATGTTTGGGGCATTAGAGAAAAGACTCATTAAACCAAAAACTAGAGTGGAATATAGCATTGAAAGTACTAATAAATTCAATTGCCCTTCACAATGGTGTTTTAAATTCCTGAGGGTAGAAGAAATTTATCTCTGCTGACATATTTTCCCTTTTCTTATTTGGGTCCTGGTGAAACTCAAGAAAGAGCATTTTGGTGGGGGCTTTTCTTTTTTTGGAAGGAGATAATAGGACATTTCCATTATGGGAGAGGGCTGAAATTTTGGCAGCTCCACTAATAAGAAAGTTCATCTCCAAGTACGTGTGCTAATTTTTCATTAGGTGAGTGATCAAGTGGAATAAAGCCATCATGAGAATGGTGAGAAGTGGTGGTTTAAATTGTGAAATATGAAGATTCTAAGATGTTGAAGGTATTTCTAGATGCATCTATTCATTTACCTATGAGAAAGGAGAAATTTCTAACAGAAAAGATGCAGTAACCATTACAAAATAAGATGTTTGAACTCAGTCGACAAGTCTATTCACTACAACATTGAAGTTACTTTATCACTTGTGTTTTAAGATTTTTTTTATAATGTTTTATTTATTTATTTATTTTTGAAAGAGAGAGATAGATAGATACAGAGACAGAAACAGAAAGGGAACTGAACTGGGGGAGCTCCCCAGTTCAGCATATGGGTCCACATGGGCCAGGGTCGGGATTTGAGCCCTGGTCCCCAGTGGTGCAAAGTGAGCACTTAACCCCCCTGAGCCATCCCAGCTTCCCCTCACTTGTGTTTTAGAATGCACAACTTGTGGAGTCATTAAATAAGTCTAAGATTATTAGGATTTGTAATTGTCAGTTTTTATGCACTGTGCAGTTTTAATAAATCATAGAATTCTATAATTTTATTTGAGACATTTCCTTAGATCCCACACAATTAATTGACAACACCGAGATTGGATAGTCCACACTTTTTATGTGTAGTCTTAGAGGACCAAACATATGTTTGACTTGACCCTCTAAAAAAGTAATAAAATGGATTAATTTCTGGATGATTAACAACCTTTTATAGTGACTGTATTGGGTAAATAATGAAGAGAAGTCGTATGTATACGTGTTTCTGCATGGGTACAGATTAAGAAAATGGGAGAAAACCAATGCATTGTTATAAGATTGGAAAGCTGAATTTATATTCTATGCCAAACAAGAGATTGTGGTTTGAATTACTCTGCTAATCAACTTACATAATAAGTACTGTGACTACTTATCTTACATCTCATTCTTCCAAAACAGAAGTAAACAGCCCATATTGTATTTATTCACAACAGCCCAATAATCTGAAAGAAATGAAAATAAATTACTGAATGAAATAACAATATAATTTTCTATTCTCAGCTGACATTTGGAGAAGGCTGTGAAATAAATTTTCTTAGAATTATAAAAATTTTATTGACACTTGACAAATCCTTTTGTTATAGACTTTCTACCCTTATAATGTGTTGACTATTTGACTATTTACTGACAAGTTTTGGCTGTGTTCATGTGTCTTGTGGAGTTAGATAGAATGCTGGTTAATATTTAAGTGGTCTTTAAGAATTGTAAATAAAATGGGAGTCCCTGGTAGTATATCTTGTGGGGTTTTTTTCTTTATATTTTTTGATATATAATTCACATATAACATTTTGTAGGTTGAAGATGTACAATATGTTGATTTGATACATTTATATTGTAACATGTTTGCCATTGTAGCATTTGCAAACTTCTGTATCACTTCACACAACTATTATTTCTTTCTTGCATTGAGAACAGTTAGAATCTAGTCTCTTATCATATTTGAAGTCTATAATAGAGTATTGTTGCCTATTATCACTGTGCTGTCTGTTATATCTCCAGGACTTATTTATCTACTGGTTGCAAATTTGTTTAAGCGTATAAAATTTCAAGTAGTAGGTAGTCCTGTTATATCCTGTTTTTAAGAAATTTTAAATATCAAAACTACTTATAATTTATTTTTACAATCCTTTTTAAAATATCTTTATTTTGACATTTTATTTATAAGATAGATACTTGAAAGAAAACAATAATTTAATTGATTCAAAACACAGAATCTCCTTTCTGTTAATATAGAACTTTTCTTACGTTTTGTTTGTTTGTTTTGTGGTTTTTTGTTTTTTTTTTTGCATTTGATTTCTCTTCTTTTTTAAAGTGGCTCTAATTATATTAAGTTTTAGCAGAAGAATATTCTTCCAAAACAAGATGAATAAGTGTGTGTTTGTATTGGAGCTTTCTCTTTGGCTGGAGATAGGGTAAACAGTTACTGAATTATGCATGTCAGCTTATGCCAATAATTAAATATTGGAGACACCATCAAGATGGTGGCATGAACGGAGCTCTTGGAACCACTCCTGGAAAGAACAACAAATTAAACAACTAAAATCTAACCAGAGAATCCCTAAGCAAAACACAGCCTTGGCTATGGGACACACTCATGGCAAGAAAATACCTAAAGCTGGAGAAAGGGAGACAAGTGAGCAAGAAAGAAATGGAATAGTGTGGAGACATGCTATGGAGCACAACCCAGACACCTACCTAGTGACCGACCCAGGGGTTGACCTGGGGACCAGCAGAGGGAGACTGACTGAGATGGGAGCATGGGAGTACAGGTCCAGGTGCAGATTGACTCTGGCCTGGTTAGAGGATTAGAATGCACAAAGGTGAAGGTTCAGGCAGCCAGGATACAGGGTAGAGAGTAAAAGTGGGGCAAGGCTGACTGTGAAGAGATGTCTCAGTGAGAGTGTGCGGGGAGCAGCCATGGCATGGTGAGACAGCCATACTGTGGTGCAGGAGGGCAGAGTGAGGCACCAAGAACAGCCAAAGATTGGCCCTGGTGACAGGCATGAGGATTTGGCTGCCAGCCGTGGGTCAGGAAGCTAGGGTTAGGAGGCTGCTGTGCCAGCAGCAGGAGTGTACTGGTGTCTAAAGCACAAAATAGTCCTTGATGAGGTGGGGCCCCAAATGGAGCACTGCGTGGCCTCGGATACAGAACCTGGCTGATTCCCCTTGTGCTCTCCCAAAGCTGACCCTGACAGCCCTGCCCAGAGCTGGCATTTAGTGAGCTGCTACAGGGAAGCAGCCATTACCCTGTGATGCAAACAGACCTGCATCTTTCCCAACAATCCCCACCTCCACCTTTCCCACTAAAGTGAGCAGAGGGATCCAGAAAAACTGAAGCACAAGTGTGGCAACTTCTGACTGCACTGGGATCTTGGAGGCATACTGTACCATCACCCACCATATCTTCCTAAAAGGAGGCATACAAGAACCAGGGTGACTGAGTCAAAGAGAAGCCCATCTTATAGGAAGTCTCCTACTGTAAAAAAAAACAACAAATAACCAAGAGAAAATGTTATAAGACACTGCAGCAACACCAGCTAGGAAGTAAAAGAAAGATTTATTTACATCAACCAGGGGAAAAGTCCTCATGTCCAGGAAAAGAAATGCTTCAGCTGCAATAACTTCCCTTATGAACAAAGAAGCTCAGAAAGAAAATTGTAAAAATCTCCAGGCAAGGAACTTGAAGATATAGGAATATATGATCTAAATGACATAGAATTAAAAATAAATTCTGAAAACACTCAAAGAGATAAAAGAAAATTGGTATAGTAAACAGAGAAAGATAAGTGATCTCAAATAGGAAATTTGGGGAAGCTGGGATGGCTCAGTGGGGTAAGCGCTCACTTTGCAGCACCAGGGACCGAGGATCGAATCCCGTCCCCAGCCTGTGCGGACCCATATGCTGAACTGAGGAGTGCCCCCAGTTCAGTTCTCTCTCTGTCTCTGTATCTCTCTCTCTCCCTCTCTCTGTTTCAAAAACAATAAAAATAAAAATTTAAAAATTTAAAAAAAGAATGAATTTTCAAATAGGAAATTAAATCTATAAAAAAGAAGCAAATAGAAATTCTGCAGATAAACAACACAATGAAAGAAATAAAAAATGAAATAGCTAGCACAGGAAACAAAGCTGACCAGATGGAGTAAAGAATTAGTAAAATTGCAGACAGACATTTGGAAATGTCAAAGAGAAAGAAGAGAGAGACCTAAGATCTAAAAGAAATGAAAGATATCTACAAGAACTATCTGACTCCATTAGAAAGAATAATATATAAATAATAGGCATTATGGAGGGAACAGAGGATGAGACGGGCACAGAGAATTTGCTCAGACAAATAGTAGATGAGAATTTCTTAAATCTATGGAAAAGACTGGAACCTCAAATTTAAGAAGGAAACAGGATCTCTAGCTACTTGAATCCTAGCAGACCCTCTCCAAGGCACATTATACTAAAGATGTCAAAGGTCAAAGAGAAAGAAAGAATCCTCAAGGCAGTGAGAAAAAAGAACATCATAACTTATAAAGAAAAGTCCATCAGACTATCATCAGATTTTTCAACAGGAACTCTAAAAACCAGAAGGAAGTAGAACCAATTATTCAAAATATTAAATGAGAGAAATTACCAGCTTAGAATCATCGACCAAGCAAAGTTATACTTCAGATATGAAGAAAGAATAAAGAGGGGAAGCCAGATGGCTCAGTGGGTTAAGCGCTCACTTTGCAGTGCCGGGGACCCAGGATCGAATCCTGGCCCCAGCCTGTGCGGACCCATATGCTGAACTGGGGAGTTCCTCCAGTTCAGTTCTCTCTCTGTCTCTATATCTCTCTCTCTCTGTCAAAACCAATAAAATAAAAATAAAAGTAAAAAAAAAAAAGAAAGAATAAAGATTGTTTCAGACATATAGAAACTGAAAGAATTTTCCAGCACAAGGCCAGTATTTGAAAAAATACTGAAGGAAGCGATTGAACCTGAAACAAAAACTAAAAATAAATATTGATAAACTGGAACAACAAAAACATTAAAGAAGAGGAAATAAAGGTTTAAATTTCCAAAGAGAATGGAGATAAGAAACATACTTAAGAAAAAATATCACTGCATATATAAAACTTTCTTTTACATAAATAAAGTTTATGATAACCACTCAAAAAGAACTTAGAACTGAGACACATAATGAAAAAGGAGAGAAAACAGTCATAAACAACATCAAACTAAAAATAACCAATAGGAATAAAAAAGCAAAGAAGCAACTGGAAAAAAAATCTACTGAAAACAAATGATAAAGTGACTATAGAAAATCCTCATATATCAATCATCATCCTAAATGTAAATTAACTGAATTCAGCAATAAAAAGAGACAGAGTAGCAAATTGGATGAAACTACAAAAACAATCTCACAACTACAGACACATAGTGAAAGGGTGAAAAAAAAAATACTCTAAGCAAATGGCATCCAGAGAAAAGCATGTAGATCCATATTCATATCTGATGAAACAGACTTCAGGATCAAAAATATAATAAGAGACAAAATGGATATTTTATAGTGATAAAGGAGACAATACAACAAAAAGCATGACACATTAATATAGATGCCCCAAACCAAGAGGCACCAAAATTTGCAAAGTAACTACTATCAGATCTAAAAGGAGAAACTGAAAAAAACACTATTATAGTAGGGAACTTAAATGCTCCTTGTTAACCATGGACTGATCATTCAAACAAAAAATAAATAAAGAAATATAAGCTTTAATACATTACAGCAATTGAACATAGTTCACATTTACAGGATATTTATTCTATAACACATGACTATAAATTATTTTCTGGTGCACATGGAACATTCTCAAGGATAGACACATGCTGGAAGAAAATGCAAGCCTCAGAAAATTTGAGAAAATTGAAATCATACCAATTGTATTTTCTGATCACAAAACTTTGAAATTGGAGATCAACAACAACAACAAAAAAAAGAAATAAAAAGAAAAGGCAGGAAAAACCACATATATATGGAGATTAAACAACATTAAAAAAATGAATGGATCAAAGAAGAAATAAGAGATTTAAAAAAATGGAAATGAATAACAATGAAAACACAATATACCAAAACTACTGGGATGCAGTGAAAGCTGTATAAGAGGGAAATTTATATCACTACAGGCCTATCTCAAGAAACAAGAAAAATCACAAGTACATAACCTAATATCACACTGTCAGGAACAAGAAAAAGAAGAACAAAAAACACCCAAAGCCAGCAGAAGAAAAGAAATAATAAAAATTAAAGCAGAACTAAATGAAATAGAGAATAGAAAAACAATAGAAAAAATTAATGCAATGAAGAGCTGGTTCTTTGAAAAAAATAGTAAAATTGACAACCCCCTGGCTAGGCTTACCAAGGCAAAAACAGAAAAGACACAAATAATCCAAATTAGAAATGAAAGAAGGGAAATTACAACTGATACCACAGAAATACAAAGGATCACACAAGAATAATATGAAGGACTATATGCCATCAAATTTTGCAATCTAGAAAAAATTGACAAGTTTTTAGAAACATATAGTCTACCTAGATTGAATGAGGAACTGGATAGTGTCTTTTGCTGTGTAGAAGATTTTTAGTTTCATATAATTAGTTCCATTCATTTATTTTTGCTTTTACTTCCCTTGCCTCTGCGGTCAAGTTCATAAAGCGCTCTCTGAGCCCGAGGTCTATAAGTTTAGTGCCAATGCCTTCTTCTATGCAGTTTATAGTTTCGGATCTTATGTGGAGGTCCTTAATCCACTTCGAGTTAATTTTGGTATATGGTGACAGTTCACAGTCCAGATTCATTTTTTTGCATGTGGTTTTCCAATTTTCCCAGCACCACTTACTGAAAAGGCTTTCTTTTCCGCATTGTATACTTTTTGCTCCTTTGTCAAAGATTGTCCATACATTTGTGGGTTTCAACAAAGTAAAAAGAAAACCAATCAAATGGGAGAAAATATTTGCAAACAATGCCTCTGATAAGGGGCTAATATCTAAAATATATAAAGAACTCATACAATTCAACAAAGAAACAATCCAATTAAAAAATGGGCAGAAGCGCTAAACAAACACTACTTCCCTGAAGACATACAAACAGTCAGCAGAAACACAAAAAAATGCTCAACATCACTAGCAATTAGGGAAATGCAAATTAAAACCACAATGAGATACTACCTCACATCTGTTAGAATGGCTATAATCAACAAGACAAAGAATAACAAGTGCTGGGGACGCTGTGGACAAAAAGGAACACTCAGACATTGCTGGTGGGAATGTAAATTGGTACAACCACTATGGAAGGTGGTGTGGAGATTCCTCAATAAATGAGAAATGGAATTGCCATATGACCCAGCAATCCCTCTTCTGGGTATCTACCAAAAACTCCTGAAAACCTTAATCTGCAAAGATATATGTACCCCAATGTTTATCACAGCACTGTTCACAGTGGCCAAGTCGTGAAATTAACCAAAATGTCCTGTGATGGATGACTGGATAAAGAAGTTGTGGTACATTTATACAATGAAATACTACTCAGCAATAAGAAAAGATGAAATATAGCAATTTGTGACAACATGGACGGACCTTGAAAACATCTTATTAAGTGAAAGAAGTCATACTGAAAGAATCAAGAAACATATGGCCTTACTTATAGGTGGAATATAAAATTGAAAAAACAAAGAAACAAAAACTCATGGACACACTTAATAGTTTAGTGGTTACCTGAGGGTAAGGGGGAAGGTGGCTGGGAGAGCTGGGTGGGGGAGTGGGAGTAGAAAGGGAGTATCATATATATCAGGGGTGGCTAACAACTCGATTGCGGTCGACCGGTCAATCGCGAGGCCAATTTTGGTTGATCGTTAATTGCTCGCAATGTCTGGGGTGGAATTCTGTGTACCATGGACTTTGAAGCGATTGTAGAAGACAAAAC
>PVKE010034697.1:0-17265 GCA_004027555.1 Craseonycteris thonglongyai
AAAAAAAGAAGGCTGTATAAGGGAAATTGCTAGCAATGGTCAGTCATAACAATAACTATTATTTATATACATAGTTATAGTTATATTTAGAATTACAGTTGTTATAGTTATAGTTAGCCATAGTTATAGATGTTCTAGTTATAACAATAGCTATTATGTATATATAGTTATAACAACAATATAGATAACAAAATAACCATGATCCCATGATTTCAACATTCAAAATGGGAAATTACATTATGACATCTATTGATATAATTCTTATCCTGGGGGAAGGAGAAGAAAGATCTCTAAAACAGTTATGATAGAGAAAATAAAAATTTCATATAAATAAAAAAATTTCAAATTTCTTTTTGATGATCAATACTTTCCATAGTAACCTCAAAAGCCCAAAGAGTTCCTTAGATATAAATTCTAATGAACACAGAGAATTCTCACAGTTCAAATGATCTAAAGAAATATGGTAATAATGGACATTAAAAAAGGAACTACAGGATGCTTAAAAGCTAGATAATAACAGTTACAGAGCTCTTTAAGTCTCTCAATGCACTTATCAATTATTTATTAGGAAAATGTCAAAATGTCCTTGCTACAAAGGCACATTGGATAATAGTACTTGCTTTTAAAGATAGTCCATGGAAGAAGCTGAAAATGATAGCCAGGTGTTTGAGACATGTTTCCAACTCTTCCATCCAATCACCTACTTAAATATCATGAAACAGGGAAAGTCGGGACGGCTCAGCGGGTTAAGCGCTCGCTTTGAAGCCCCGAGGACCAAGGATCGAATCCCGGCTCCTGCCCAGGTGGACCCACATGCTGAACTGGGGTGTGCCTCCTGAATGCGGTGAGGGCCCCAGTTCAGTTCAAAAAAATATATATATCATGGAACATAAACCAAGGAAAACAGCTAAAAATAAGTCCTTTAAAAATACAATTTGCCGAAGTGAAATATAGGTAAGACCTGGAATTGTAATTGATATACAGTATTTTATCATTGTCCTGTAGCTACAGATACTAATATTTTAAAACTCTTGTCATCAAACCACCCAACAGATCACCATGTTATCTCATTAGTTCAACAAAGTTAATATTTTTACCTCTGACACCTCTCGTTTTTTCAGATGTCATCTTTTCACCTTAATAAGATATGAGGATGTGGCTACAAAGTAGTGCAAATGACTTTTAACAAGCCCAGCCAAATATATGTCTGAGAGAGTAACAGCGCCTTCAAATATTGCAAAAATTGCAATATATTGTAAGCACAGGCAGCAAAGTAGAATTATATAAGAAGCCTGTCTCCCCATGTTTGAAAGACAGCATTCAATTGGAAATATAATTCATTGTATGGATGGTTGAAAACACACTGTTTTTACTTTACCTTGTTTTTTTGTTTTTTGGGTTTTTTTTTAATAGTCAATATTATGACAATTGTTACTAAGTGCAGTGAGAAAATACAAAAAGTGTTTCTGTTTCCATGACCCTATTGAGTAGACAATATTTCCTTGTGATTATAGGACACTAATATATACCTTATGCAAATTTTACTTCTTTGATCTTTGTTCACCCATCCACCTATCTGTCTATCCATCCAACCAACCAACTAAGCAAGCAAGCAAGCAAGCAAGCAACCAACCAACCAACCAACCAAACTGTCCAACCATCTCTTTCCATTGCTAACTATCATGTGCCAGCCCCTATACCTATGAAAGGGAGCCATAAAATATAATCTTCTTTCTCTAAGCCATTTCTAAGTTTCCTTCTAGCCTTATGAGTACTTGAGACTTCTAATATGTCATGGTACTAAATGTATATAGAATACAATTTAAATTCCTGCCCAAAATAATAATGGAGATGCTTAAAAGCATGAATAATCAAAAGTCAAGGAACAAAATATTATGACTTTTCAAGAAAAGGCCCATAATTAGCTGCTGGAATTCAGAAAGGCTTCTTAGAAGAAGGGGCATCCTACTGTCAATTACATATTTTAGAAAAATTACATGCAATTAGAGATTTGATATTTAACTTTAAAAAAACAATAAATTATTAATTAACTCTCATTTTTAGAGCAATGCTTATACTTTCTTACCATATCAGACAGGAGAAGAAAGTAGATTTGACCAACTTTTTATTATAATCTACATTCCTGGAGCTTTGTTAACTATTGGTATCAACAGCAGATTAAAGTCACTGAAGTATTTTGGACTCTATAATTTTAAGGGGAGGAGAAATAAATCCACCCACAAAGATAGCACCGAAAATATGAGTCAAGATGCAGTGCATATGAGGTAGCATGGCAAATAAGAGCGTAAGTGAATTGAAGATTAGGTTAATTACTAATTTTTATAGTGGTAAAATGCATTTTAGTATCCAATGAATATCAACAACCTTCATATTATTTACCATCTTCTACACATTGTGGTAGGTATTGGGGGTATAAAAATGACAAAAATCATCTCTAATCTTCAGTAGTTCATAGACTAGGAAGAAATAATAGGAGTACAGAATAATTCAATGTGGTACATTATGAGTTTTCCACATTATTTTAACACATAAGATCATGAAATCTGGAACCAAAATGTTTGACTCACTAATATACCATTTACCACATATCTGACTTTGTACCTCAGTTTCTTAGTATAATAGGGATGATAATAGTATTTTATAAGGTTGTTGTTGGATTAAATGAGATCATTTATGTAGGGTAATTTAGGACCAGGTTTTGCCCATACTAAGCACTTTATAAGTATTAGCTATTATTGTTGTTATTGTTGCTAGTATTATATTCACAATCTCAATTGAGTATCTGAATCTAAACTGAATGATAAAGGTGCAAAGTTCCAGACTTTCAATGTCTGTGCCTTCTCCCAGTAAAACAAATTAAACATGTTCCCACAGAAAGGGGCACTGTTAGCTCCATAAACACACATGTGTCATTTTTACAAATAAATGATGGGTTGTTATGAGGTCAATTGTATATACAGGAAAAAGAAATATTTTAAATCTAGAGGGTGACTAATTCATGCCTGAATAGATCAGCTTACCGGTATATAGAAACGAAAGCATAATGCAAAATTAAATTTGCTTCCTTGATAAAAAAAAAATCAAAACAAATATGGGTATAGGTTAGCTAACAAAAGGTGGGTTTCAAATGGTTGTCACATCAGGCATAACAACTTTCTATATCGTTTTACAACCTAGTTTTCTAACTTATTTGAGCTACGGAGATAACAAGTGTTGATGCCTGGGTGGTCCTACACCAGTTACTGTGGCAGCTTTTACATTACTGGCCCCTTTTTCGCCCCTCCCTCTTTCCTGTCCTATACTATAAGTGATTTTTCACTTCCACCCAAAAGAGGTCAAGTCTATTTTCGAATAACAGAATGAAGCAGAAATGAGCCAACTTTCGCCTTAAAAGGCTGTGCATGACTTTCTGCTTATCATCTGGTGCCTTCATCATATCAAGAAAAAATTGTGGGGAAGCCGGGATGGCTCAGTGGGTTAAGTGCTCACTTTGCAGCGCTGGGGACCGGGGATCGAATCCTGGCCCCGGCCCGTGCGGAACCATATGCTGAACTGGGAGCTCCCCCAGTTCAGTTCTCTGTCTCTGTACCTCTCTCTCTCTCTCTCTCTCTCTCTCTCTCTCTGTCAAAAATAAAAATAAATTAATTAATTTAAAAAAAAGAAAAAATCGTGCCTAGGTTAGCCTTCCAGTCCCAAGAAAATGAGTGTCCCATAGAACGGAGCTGCCCCTGGTGAGCTGACTCAGCCCAGCTCAGACTCAAGCACTGTCACGGTTTATCCTCAGAGGTAGGGACAGGCCAGCTGACCCACAGAAGGCTCAGAAACAAGCCCAGGAGACATGAACAGCAAAGCACAGCAAAGCTGATCCTGGGTCAACTGACCCCAACCAACCCATGGGCACATGTGCTAATACAGTAATAAAATCTGACCTGATCACTGGCTTAAGCATATAAAAAATGTATTGTTTCCCCAAACTGAAAAGGCTGGGGATGGTTTTGGCTTTTGGTTCAGTTTGACCCAGAGGTCTAAGACCTCTGCAAATTTCTCTGCTGTTTCTGGCCTCTGGACTCTTCCATGTATCAACTTGTCTTCAGACAAAGCCACTCTCTTGGTGAGAAAATGATAGTGGATGTTCTGGGTCTGCTATCTGCATTCTTCACCCTTGTGTTCTTCAGCTTGAAAAAGAGAGAAAGAGTGCTTTTTTTTAGATTTATTTTATTGCTTTTGACAGAGACAGAGAGAGACAGAGAGAAGGGGGAGGGCCCAGAGCAGTCTCCATAGTTGTACGTCATCAGTTTTCGACATGGTTTCATGCCACAGATGGGCGGGGACCACACTGGACGGGAACCAGGCTGGGGGCTTCCTGCATGGGAGGCACACCCCCTCGAACCAGCGGCTGAACTCAGAGGGGGGTGGGGGCGGGAACGGAACTGGGGGCCTCCCACTTGGGAAGCACACCCCAGTTCAGCACATGGGTCCACACAGGCCAGGGCCAGAATTTGATCCTCAGTCCCTGGAGCTGCAAAGCTCGCGCTTTACCTGCTGAGCCATCCTGGCTTCCCCAAGAGTGCCTTTTCCCCAGCATTTCAGACACATTCCTGAGATTCCCTCTAATTAGGACCATTGTTTGCTCCTGAACCAATCAACATAGGGGAAGCAATGTCCTGGTGGACTCACTCTTCCAACCCCAGATCTAAGGGGGTTGAAGTCAAATTCACCAAATTCTGTGAATTTCTTCCAATCCCATGGACTATTGGGAAGGGAAAGGAAAAACAGATAGGAGAGAAGCAACTAGTGTGTACACACAACACAGTTTCGGTGTTGCTGTATATTATCACATCTTTCTCACGGTGGGTCTCAGATATTCAAAACCTTGGATTGTTATCCCTGCCAAATACTCTTTTATTAACAGCAATACATGCTCCTTATTTGAATTAACTAATAAAGGTTTTTGGGTTTTCTTAGATAAATAAAAATGTAAAGAGACAAGAAAACAAAGGAAGTTATAATGCCACCATTTATCCCCTGGTAACTAGAAACAGCCTCTATTTGAAATCTCAGTACCACCTGCTTTGCATCTGCTCGACCAACTGAGAAATGCAGGTCTGGCAAAGAGAGAAAATCCATTTTAAGTAGATCTGTGACAATACAGGGCGAGAAGGTCTTGAAATCCACCAAGGGTTTTAATCAATAAGACTGACAGCACAGAGCATGCCAGAAGCCAGGAAAAGAAGAGTTTGCAAAAGCATTCAAGAAACAGCCCGAGCTACAACGTGCTGGTGGCAAACAGGACCAGCGAGGCAGAGAGAGGCACAGACCACCATCTTTTGCTTCTGATCTAAGGAAAGGCGAGAGAGGAAAGGGGCTGATGAGCTCAGAGAGGGTTTTTGTTCTGTCCTTTCAAATTCCAACTTTCCAAATCAGGGGAGAATTCTAAACCCCATTGTCTGATTTCAAACGTTGGGCTTGAAAAACATGACAAGCTCTTTCTTTCTGTTACCTAATTCTCAGCTGTAAACCAGAGCTTCTCAACTGTGCATGCTTCATAAAAGGCAAAGGGACTTAATTGAATTTTGCATGCCCCTTCTAAGTGGATTGCTAGGGGTATACCAGGATTAATTAGTTTCGTGTTATTAATTCAATTCAAAGGTTGCTGATAAACTCAGACCATCAAACTGCATTAGAAGAAACAAAAACTTCTTAATTATGACAGCATCTTTGGGGGTGTGGATAAGTTTCATCAGGAGGCTCAAGTTCCATCCTGGGTTTTTAGGATTTGTGATGAACCCACTGTCGTGGACAAGAGACACCCGAAGGAGAAATTTTCATCAAATTTTTGTCTTCTCAAATTTGGTATCTTAAAAAAAAAAGTTAATATTTGGTTTCAAGGGCTCTTTCTGATCTTTTGAATGTAAAATTCGACTTTTGGAAAACTCACCCCAGGAGAATTACTCCAGCCTTTTCTCACGCATGCACATTAAAGGCTTGCGGCTGCACTGCAGATTTGGATTTTGCCTCATCTCTCTAACCCTAACCCTTTATTGTGCTGTCACAATCATAATACCTTGATCCCTGAGGTGTGAAAAATAGATCTCTACCTACATATTTTATTTTGTGTAGAGAATATTGAAAATATGATCACCTACATGATCTTGCAAATAACTGCTTCTCTCAGCCTTACCTCCAAATAAACATCACTTATGAAAGACATAGGTGAGCATGCGCGCACGTGTGAGCTCACATACTTGTTGGCTTACCCTTGGCTTTGGGTGCACATGCGTATTGCAGCTCAGGATCTATACAGCTTTCTCTGCAGCTTGCTATACTGGGTCCCTTTAACAGTTTTTTGCTATTTAGTGCAAGGGACTGCTCTGCATCTGAATCGTTCCACCCAGGTATGTGCACATGTGCACACACGCCTATGCACACACATCTACTGATGGAGACACTATAATAGCCTCTAAATTTTTCAGCAAGTCTCACTAGAAATTAAATTTCTGAATGACAGGGTGTATTTAGGTTGCACCATGGTTGTATCACTGAACATTGTAGTGCCTGGCACACTGAAGGAATCCATCAACATTTTTTTCTGAATAAATGAATAAAGGCCAGAATAACTGTAAATTCAGCTGTGGAATCCCCGTTTTTATATTATATATCATTCCATCCTAGGTTATTCCATGAAGGGCTTCCCTTACTTCCCCTACCTGCCAGCCTGGCATCTCTGTAGATTGACTACCACCTAACAACTCCTCTAGGAGAGACTTCTAGCTGCCTCCCATTTTCCTTTGCAAGAGAAAAGGTGAATTTTAGCAGAAAATACCGGTATGAAGTGGAGTTGAAAGGATAGTTCCCATACTCCAGCTAAACTTGCCATTTCAGTAAGTATGGCCATTAAAATATAGAAGTAAATACTCCATGGGATTTCTGGGAAGTCTTCTTAAAATGAAAAATGTATGCTCTTTTTCAATCCTTCCTCCCTCTTGCTGTTTAAGATGTAAAAGTGATAGCTGGTTCTCTAGCAGCCATCTTAGAACATGAGGTGATACACTAAGAATAGAAGCAGCCTGTACCTCTGAGAGTTTTCTGGAGTCACCACACCAGCCACACCACACGATGACTTACTGGAAGACTTATTTTATATGAGAACAATAAATAAATCTCAGTGAAGTCGTTGTAACTTCAGAAATTTTTTATAACAACTAGACCTAATCCTAAATACTATGACCAGTACAGCTAAAGACTTTCTGTATCTATGCGCAGGTCTTAGGGGCCACTCCGCTCACTGCCCTGGGCAAACCTTGGCACAGGAGAGGAACCAATGTCTAGTCTAGTTAGGGAATTTGTTCCCATAGAGCTATAGACTAATCATCCCTCAGGGCTGTGGATCCTCTCACCCAAGTACAACTTTAAATTAGCCAAAGTTTATTTTCCACCCTTCTACTGTTTTGTTTTCCAACAAATATAGTGGCAGGTGACTCAAAGACTTTTCCCAGCAAATATAGGTTTAGTTTTTCCTGAACCTTAAACATGTACACCAGTGTTTCTCAAAGGGTAGTCTGATCTGCAACAGTAGCTCTTGGGATTATTATTATTAATGTGGAGTCCCGGCCTTGGACACAGTCGGTAACAATCTCCAGAGGTAAAGTGTCTGCTGTATAAGCTCTCCAGGGGACAGTGAGGCACGATGAACGAACAACCATTGCCTTCAAAGAGATACCAGAAGCATTTTTTTTTGCTACCTCCTCAAATCATAACTCCAGGGGCCCCTATTCTTCTATGGAGACCCACCTTGCACCCATCTTTGAAGCCAAAAGTAGAGCTTCAGAAGTTCTCGTACTTTGCTGCCTTCAGTATGAACCATGGACCAGTGGTATCGACATTCCTTGTTAGAAATGCCAGTTAGGGGCCTCACTCCAGGCCTACCAGCCCAGAGTCTGTATTTTCATATCTCCAGGTGCTTCCTGCTCAAGCGAGTGTTCGGCTGAGTCCAGCTCCGGGCCTCCTCTTGAAATACGTCAGAGCTCTATGCCTTGTTCATCCCTTGAGGCCAGAATGCAACGTTCACTTCCACAGACCTGCTGCTGCTGAGGCCAGGGATGGAGTCCTTTACTGAGTAGGTACTGACGATCACAGACCAATGGTAGGAAGATGTCAGTGATGGGAAACATGATGTGCCAACTTGGCAAGGCCATGCTACCCAGATATTTGGAGGTGTGGTTGTGAAGCTATCTTTTTAGATGAGATTAACATTTAAATCAGTAGACTTTAAATAAAACAGATTATCCTCCATTATGTGGGTGGGCCTCATCCAATCAGTTGAAGGCCTTAAGAGAAAAAAGACTGACCTCCCTTGAAGAAGAGATAATTCTGCCAGCCAACTCTCTAGGTTACTTACTGCCACTCTACCCTGCAGATGTGGGATTTGCCACGCTCCAGGACTGTATAAGCCAATTCTTTAATATCAATCGAGAGCTCTCTCATATATATATGTATACACACACACATGCACCTATTGATTGTATGTCCCTGGAGAATGCTGAATAATACAATATATTCACTCATACAATATATCTGCTACAAAACCATTGCAAGTCTCTTTTAGACCCACTCGTTCCTTCATTTGATTCTTCATTTTTACCCCATTGCCTATGAAAAAATCCCCAACTCCTTACCCTGCTATTCAATGCCTCCATGGTCTCATGCCCTCCATGACACAGTCTCCCTAATCCAGCTGCTCCCTGTTTCTCAGACTGGCTTTCTTGTCTCCAGTTGTTCGGCCTCTCCCTGGTGTCCTGAGCCCCTTCTCATCTTTGATGCCTAGCTCATGAGACGCATCTTCATAAACTGAATACAAAGATACAGATGTTTGTTGAATAGTATTGACGAAAATCTTCCCTTTCCCAGCATCTATGATCATTTGCTATTAATCACTAGTCTCCAAAAGACTTGAAATATGTTATAATTGGCTAGATGTGTATCTTATCTCTCACTGGACTTCAAGCTCCTTGAGGTCAGAAAATGTTTTTATTACACTTCTTACTTGTTTGCATGTATTTCTTTCAGTGTCTATTCAATGACATCTATTCAATAAATTTTTAAAAATCATATGTTTGATGAATTATTTTATTACTGACATTACTAATATATTCTAAATACTTAGGGGAGAAGAGGATTTTGTTTGTTTTTTAAACTGTGCAACATGGAAAACTTCAATGTAAGAAGATGAGACAGATAATAATCACTCTTGGGATTACCATTTTATGGAATACCTGAAACAATACTCCTGTTCCTTGACTCCTGTCCTTTTATCTTGCTTTATTTTTCTTCATAGCATGTTTCACTGCCTGGCACTTCATTTGTGCATGAGTTTGTTTAGCTCTTGTCTTTCTCCTCTAGAATATAAGCTTCATCAGAACATGGACTTTGTGAATCCTTAGTAAATAATGTGTTGAAAGAATTCATTTATTCAGGAGCAAAAATGAGCAGTTAAGGCAGGAGCGGCTATCCACTGAAAAATAACAAAAATATTTACCTACTCAGGATGAAAGGGGTTGAGTATACTTCCTCATTGCACAATGGTGAAAAGTCATTCTTGTTGATTTGGATTCTGTCTTGGGTTACAGAAGAGGGTGACCTGGTTTATGGTTTTCCTGCGGCAGGTCTGTGTCTGCCCCGAGGAAGGGTGACTTTTTCTAAGTTGCACAACAGCACTGTAGGGAGTAGAGGCAGTCCTGTATGGAACACTAACTAATACAGAAGGCAGATAAAAACTGTATTGTTCTGATTAAAACTAGAATGAGAAACCCTCTCATCTGGGCTCTTACCTTATCGTTCTCCTGTGGGGGAAACAGGAGGTTGAGAAAAGCTCCTTTGAAAACCACATTATTCCATGCCTCTCGGGAGACTTCCAGCTCCAAGCATCATTAATCAGGTGGGACTTTTGGTCTAAAACAACTGAAGCCTAAGGAGGTGTGAAGTTTTTATAGAAGCTGATGTGGCACTAATTTCATAGGGAAGCAAGACAGGGACCCTGACCGTGAGCATCGGCAAGTGTTTAGATTATAGTGAAACCAGGGGCAATAAGCAACCTGGATATTAAGACTGAATCAAGCTGGGCAAACCTAATTGCCTTTTTTCTTTCTCTCTCTTTTTTTTTTTTTTTTTTTACAGGAGTGGGAATTGCATGATTAATAAAAGAAAGAGAGAAAATGAGGATGTAACATAACCTAATTTTGGTAAAACACTTAATACAGTACCTAATAAAGTCTTACTTGCAAAATGAATTCAAATTGGATTGGATTTGGACTCCAGCACTCTATACTGGCTGGAAGCTGAGGGCTGATGGCAGAAACCAGGAATAATGATAATGGGTCGCATTACAGAGGTGGCTGGTAGACTTACCCCAGGAATCAATGAAGCTCCAGTGTTACTTAACAGCTTCATTAATGATCTACATGAGGATACAAAAGAGTATCTTAATGAATGTCATTGAAGAAACTGTGAGGAGATACTGTGAATCCCAGTCTCAACTAAGAGGTCCACAACAAGAAAATAAATATGCAGAACAACCCGGAAGAAACATCTTAGAAGCTGATATTTCGTAAACAAGGTTTTGCAAGATTTTGAGGTTATGCATTTCTTAAGTCTTATAAAATAGCACTCTTATAAATTTGAGTAAAATAAACATTTAACCCAACCATGAAAATCACTGCTAGCCTAAATACCTAGGCTAATCCTTTCTCCTAACAAAGCAAATATATAAACAAATAACCACAGGGCATTACAAAGTAGTAGCTTAAAAAAAGTCCTATTTTTTTTTTCTCTTCCAATTTTTCCTTTTCTCTTGGAGAGTTAGGGAGAACTCTGGAAGTGGATGAATACAATGATCAATGGGAAAGGATTGTTTTTTTAAGAGAAGGGAAGATGAGAGCAGATAAAGAACAAATTTGTGAATTCCATCCTCCCCATCCCCAGATAAGAAGCATTTCAGTGAAAAGACTCTAATAAGTCACATAATACCAAAATCCCACACTTCTTTTCTACCCTTCTTTCATATCCCCTGCCCTGGACTGTATAAAGAGAGAGCCAACACATACTTCAGGGTGAAAGTCGTTATTTTAACTATTTTTGTGGCCTTTCTACAATATAACCTTAGGAAGCACAAACTCTAGTGGGGTGAGAGCCAAAACCATTAATATTATAAGAAGCAAGTGCTTAAATCAAATGTGGGATAGAAACATCGGTAAATTCAGGGAAGTCTTCATGAAGGGTGACACATTTGAATTATGACTTGAAAGCTCAATAGACATTTACCACGTTGTCAATCAGACAAGCAAATGGTGGTGGTGGGGAGCGGGCAGAATTAGCAAAAGATGAGATGAAAATGGTAGACGGTACCGCATTATGACAAACCATAGAAGGTAGTCAAAACATTTCAATTTTATCTGATCCATACTGAGAAATTATTGAAGAACTTTGATTCATAAGATGACACACATTCATAACATCATTTTGGCTCCCAGAGTATTCTAACAGCCTCCTAACAGTTTCCGTCTTCTGTCCTTATCTTCCTACATTCCAGTCTCAATACAGCAGCCTGATTCATCCTGTCAAAATATCATTCAGCTCATGACATGTGCTCAAAGTCTCCAAAGGTTTCCCACTTCAGAAAAAGAGAAATCCCAGTCCCTGCTATGACCTATGTATACACGTATGTAGGAGTTTCCATGATGGTGCTCCCATTAGTTCTCTTATCTCTTCTGCTCCTGAGCGTTCACCATCTTCCTGAGAAAGACTCCCTGGCAGTCCCCATGCCTCTTCTCTCCTTCCTGATGAGAAACTTCACCACAATAAACCTTTGTTTTATTACATGTTCTAAATAAATGGTATTTATGTACTTTCAAACTGTTGTTTATTAGTTATAGACATTTATGTCTACAGTTTAATCGATCACATTTCACCTGTGAATATTGTTCAAGTATTTTTGGTTAGATGGAATGCATTACAACTTTTATCAATTGAAATTAATGGAAACAATATTTTTATTAAATAGCTTTTCTCTTAGTGGCAGAGTTTTTAGAAATAAAATCATCAAAGGAGGGACAGGGGTTTCTGGTTTATCTTTCTAGGGTTTCTGCTTTGCATATACAAACACATAAACATTTCCAATGAAATAAAATGATATTTAACAACCTGGTTCTTGTTTTGTTTTGTTTTTGTTTTAATGAAAATTTCCACTTGAGTCCTCCTCATGGTGCCTCCTTTCGTAGGTGTTTAGGTCTCACTTGAAAATTCCTACTCACTGTCAGAGGTTCCACCTCTGAATTGTTTTTCCCTTGCTGGGGGAGGGAGTGGGGGTCAAAGCAGCAGGGCAGCAACCACAGGGCTAACCATGCCCTTCCGATTAATTTTCACCAGGAAGTCCGGTCCCCAGCTAAGCTGAGTGACAGGAAAACCAAAACAAGACGGGAGCCCTGAGTCTCTGGAATTCTTGAGTGTTCAATGATTGACAGCAGGAGTACACCCGTATGAAGGGAAGTGTAAGAAAGAGAGAAAGAGGTGAGACAGAGATAAAAATAGAGTTCTGCTACAGTGGGGCAGGGGTGGGAGAGATGTGAAGAGCTTAAAAGGAAATATATATGGATACATACACTTGCACATGTGCAGAACACACAAGAAATCACTACATAAAGGGATCAAAGAGATGAACAGAGTGTCTATACAGTCTCTTCTACCCCCACTTAATACGTATGGTGTTCACAAATACTCATTTGTGCAGAATCTTAGTGCCAGGTTCACACCAAGAACCTCTGAGTCACTATGGAAGTAAATCTTTTTTTTTTTAACTGACAGTATGGATCATTCTTTCTTAAAGATTTATTTTTATTGTTTTTTGACAGAGAGAAAGACAGGCAGAGAGAGAGAGAGAGAAGGGGGGAGGGCCCAGCGCAGTCTCCATAGTTGACAGCATTAGTTTTTCACTCCACAGGTGGGTGGGGGGCTGCACAGGGCAGGAACTGGGCTGGGAGACTCCTGCATAGGCCCTGGCAAGAACTGAACTGGGGGTACACCCCAGTTCAGCATATGGGTCCACATGGGCTGGGGCCGGAATTCGATCCTCGGGCTCTGGGGCTGCAAAGCACGTGCTCAACCTGCTGAGCCATCCCAGCTTCTCCTGAAAGTAAATCTTGATCTGCAGTGTTTCTGAGATAAATTTTAATAAATATCTTTTCATTTAATCAGATTCCCTAAACCACATCACTCAAGTACTAAGCACATTAAAAAAAAAAGTTCAGTACCCTTCCTTAAATCCCAAAAGGGTGCATAGTATAGCTCTAATGTATTCGTTTTGCAAGCAACATTTCTCTTACATGGAATCTGGCTCTTAGTCAGTTCTGAGGAAAAATATATGGCATTCTTTCAAACTTCATCAGTGGTGATGTGAGGGCTACACAGGTTTTCTTTTGGATTCTGATGACAATCACAGAAAAACAAAACACAAACCAGTGTTACTAAAGGACAGAGACTCTCACAGCTCATCTTGCCTGGAAATTACCATTAATAGTAAAGAAATAAATTTTACAATAGAAAAACCTGCATGATTAGTGGTGGCATTAATATGGTTTATGCTTGACTGAAACTTAATAGAAGAGTTTGTCAATAATATAGACATTTCAAAATCATTAAAATCACTAAAAACAGCTAATGAGAAGAGTCTCTTTTTTTTCAAATTGGTATTATGAAAAACTTTGAGCATATAGAGTAACTGTAGGAATTAGGTCTAATAAATATTAATTTAACCACCACCTAGATTCAAAAATTATTTCTAGTCTCTCATATATGCTCTATGTATAAATGTGTGCATATTCTTATTTTGCTAAGTCATTTCAAAGTAAATTGCAGATGACATAACATTTTACCTGTAAAAACTTAAACAGCGGCTCCTAAAAGTAAATGTATTCTCTTACATAAACGTAATTCTACCATTATACCTAAGAAAATTAATAATAATTCCATAATATCATATATCAACCAGAGGATATTTACTTTTAAAAGTTTTTAAAACACTTTCTTATCCATTTGTGATCTTTGTCTAAATCAAGAATTTTACTAGAGGTTTCCAAATGGTAATTTTTCTAATTCCATAATTCTTCTACATTTAGTTGTGTGTGTGTGTATGCTTTGTTTTGTTTTGTAAATAACTTTTCCTCAATAACCAGGGATGAACTATAGTTCTTGCTAAAAGGCATTCAGTAAATCTTTTACTTTTGTTGCTTTATTTTAATGATTACAGCTTAAGAGTTGATGTAACATCTCCAATATTGTCAAATGACACTCTCTCTTGGTCTGGATTCTTGATTTTTACTTATTCAATGTTTGAACTGCCAGCACCTTTAAAGCTTCAAATTGGATGTTTTATATAGTACGTCCCTCATATTCAATTGGCCAAGGCCAAAGTCAGTGGGGCAGGTAAGTATATTCTGCCCTCCATTAATCAAGGCAAAGGTAGGAAAAAAAGGAAGAATTGTGAACAAGTAATACAAAACACACACACAGCATTTTATGTATCCTTCCTGTCTTATCCTTCCTGATCTTATATTAGAGTAAATTAATAACTCAGCATCCTAGTCTCTGCAAACTTGATTAACAAGCATTCTCCAGAAATACACACAATTTTCCATGGACTGAGCAGTCAGATTTTTGTTCAAGGTATTTGCCAAGAACTGTGCAGGATGACCCATGCCAATAAGTCTATACTCCATAGACAATGATGTTCAAATTTGGCCAAATAGATATTTATTGTAGTGCATAGGATTCAGTATTCATTCAGAATTCAGATACCTTTCAGCTCCTTCTCATGCCCCATCACTTCACCCATGATTTTAAGGGGTAAATTCACATACATCTTTATATACAGCCTGAGAGCAAAGCTACCACTTCATACAGTAGGAAGAGCACTAGATTTTGCTTCAGTCTTCATTTGTCCCCTAATTCCACCAAATGTCAGAACTGAGACTCTGAACATGTCATTTAATTGCCATGATCCACATTGTCCTGAATGGTAGGATGGATATGATAAATATTCCCATACTTTCCACATACATTGTGAGAATCTAAGTCAAAATAGACCAAGTAAAAAGTGCCAGAGAAACAGAAGTCATTGTTCATGAGGCCACTTCCTTTATCACCCATTCTGCTCTGACTCCTCTGCTGGCACTCTCTTCTAGCCACTGTGTGCCCCCACCCCCATGTGCACACTGTTTGACTCTAGGAATTATTTAGAACAAATTGTAGGGCACTCAGTATGCTCAGGCTGCAAAACCAGTGCATGAATCATCTTTGTATGTGCAGCCTGCTCTTGGCTGATGGCAGCTGGGCACCACTAATGGCCTCCCAAGCATCAGGGCTGCTCTAGTGCAGCAATTATTTGCATTAATCAAAGGCTTCAAGCAAATCTCCAATTTTGGGCTGAATCGTAAAAGTGTATATTCATGCTGTGCCCAAATGAGAGATTTCACAGGAAATGGATGCTGCAGGCACATGCTACTACGGTATTCAGCTTCTAACCAATGTCTCATTAATAGAGGGTCAACTTTGCTGGAAAATATTATCTGGATACAAGCTTACTGAACAAAAGAGAATGTGGTGGTATAAGTACATAGACATACTCACTAGGCAATTAATATTTGAATGGGCTGAATTTCACTATTGTTCATATTCCAATTCCAGAGGGCTCTCTAAGTATGGAAATGAGAGCTAATCAACATCGACTGCTGCCTGTTTGAATAGTTCCAGGTGGGATTTTAAATGAATCATTCTTAGCCTTGCATTTGAAGGTGATACGCAGACAAAGGCATGAACCCCAGGAATGTGAAGCTACTTTCATCCTGAAGGAATGGTTGGGGTTCATTTTCCAAAGGCTCCATCAGCTACTGAATAGAGTATCCCAGGTAACATCTCCCTGTGGTCACATAAGTCCTTCCTCTCAAACTCGGGACAATTAGCAGAAAGGAGACACCTAAGTACCAAGACTCAGAGGGCATACCCCACCAAGCCACAACAGATGGGGAAATCTAAAAAATACTCCGAAAGAGGGCTTTGGGAACTTAAGAAGACTCCTGTCAAGCCCACTGGATTACACTGAGGTCAAACTAAATCTAACTCTTTTTAACTATCCAACCCAGATAGAAAAGGAAAAGGAGGCTGAAAATTTTTTTAATCAGTGTGTGCTGACTTGTTCTCTGGATGCTGTAGGAGTATTAGAATAATGAGAAGAAAATTCTGCAGCAATCAAATGCTAAGAAGCCCACGACATGAGGCAATATTCATTGAGGAGCACAGTGGGTAGGCTAGAGGGGAGAGAGACCCAGCCGGGCTTGAAGAAATCCCCCTCCTCAGGAGACCCCTGATCTGAGTTATCCAGCCTATCAGTAGTCAACTTAGGTTATTGCTTCAAAATTTCACCATGTATTTTTTTATAATAAAATAATAAGAACTTACATTTTAATGAAAGGATCATTATCATATTCAAGCATACTCTCTCCCACAGGACTTTAACTATTCTTCGCATATTTATGATTCTGTGGGGCTAAAGCTGAAAAAAAATTTTTTACAAACGAACAAAGGAAAAGAAGTCTCTCACTTCTGAAAAGACTGTCCTAAAATGTTTGGAATGATTATTTGTTGTGTGTGCTATCCACATCCACTCAAACTTCTTCAGGTAAGCATACCCCAATCTTCTAGAGAATCACTTTCTCTTCCCTTCTCAACTCTTTTGTTAGAAGTGAACATGTTCTTGGATCTAAGCGCCAGCCATGTGATTCAGGCCTCTCTATGGAAAGCAACACATTCCCCTGGGTTATATATAGGTTTGTCGGTGAGTTTGTGACCCAACTGAGCTAATAAAATGTTAGTTCAACAGCTGGGGAAGAGAGGGATTCTCTTTGTCTTGGATTTGAACCTGGAAGAATAGGGTTCCAGTATTATAGGTAACCAGAGACTACAATGAAGCCATGATGAAGATCAGAAATTAAGAGAGACCGAGGGGAAAGCCGGGACGGCTCAGCGGGTTGAGCGCTCGCTTTGAGGCCATGAGGACCGAGGATCGAATCCCGGCTCCGGCCCAGGCAGGACCCACATGCTGAACTGGGGAGTTCCCACAGTTCGGTTCTCTAACTGTCTCTGTCTCTGTCTCTCTCTCTATCTGTCAAAAGTAAAATAGAAAAAATATGCACTGAAGAC
>PVKE010034698.1:0-17264 GCA_004027555.1 Craseonycteris thonglongyai
AAAAATAAAACAAAACAACAAAAATGCAGGTAAACTGCTGATACATGCAACAACAAGGTGGAAACCCAAAAGCATTATATTGAATAAAGGAAATCATAAACAAAAGTTATATGAAGTTTAAGAAAAGCAAAACTAATCTACGATGTCTGAAATCTGAGTAATAGTTACCTCTGGGGAGGTGTGGAAGTGCTGTTTGAATTGACTGGAAGGAGGGTACTTTCTGGGGGATGGATATGTCCTACGGTATATCTTTATTGGGTGATGGTTACTCAGAGTATACATTTGTTAAAACTCATTAAATTGTATGCTTAAAATGTGTAATTCTATTTTATGTAAACCATAACTCAATTTACCAAAACTTATATGAATGCACAGATACACGTATATGTGTATATATGATTAGATATGCATAAATTAATACTTGAAAGAAACTACATGTCTAACTGTTCACACTGAGGGAGAAGACAGAAGAACTAACATTGTATATTTGTTTTAATTTTTATGAGATTTTAATTATAATAAAAATCAAGTGATAAACTTAAAACATAATTTGTAACCACTGTGTTGTACACCTGAAAGTAAGGTAATACCACGTGTCAACTGAAAAATGAAAAATTATTAAAAAAAATAAAATGCAATTTGAATCCTAAAATGCATGGATTTTCACTGCTTTAAGACAGAGGTGCTCCCCGCCAACTCTAACAGATACCGTATGCCTTTTCCAAGGGCCCTGTCACTTGGCTTAGTTCGGCCCAGGGCTGGGGAAGCTGTAAAAGACAGAGCACCTACCTGCACTGACTGGGGATTTTTCAGAAACTGAGCACATCTGAAAGAATATAAGAGAGGAGAGAGGGCCAATAAGAAAACTAGTTCTGACTTTTCCACGGTAATCTATGAAGGGTCAAGCACAGAAAGAAAAAGGTATTCTGCAAGATCTCTGATTGTGGAGTCTTCCTGTGTCTGCAGCAACCTTCCATGCACGGTACATCAGGGTTGCTTTAAAAAGTGCGTATTGGGTGCACATGTAAGGTCAGCCATCAGTGAACTGCTCCCTCATAAGAACCAAGCCAAAATAGAAAAAGAAAGAAAAAAAAAAATTGTATGTCACCATGAGGTGTCAGCAAAGGTAGTTAGCTCTTTAAAAGAAGCCAGCCCAAAGGACTTTTGAATATTGTTTTGCTCTAAGCCCTCCTGCTGCTACTAGCTTTTAACTCAGCATTCCCTTGGGTAACTTTCTCTTTTTATCCTTTCATTTAATACAAAATATCTGCAGCACCAGAACCCAATTGCTAGTACATGCTAACAAGCTGTTCCTTACCTGTCCTGGTATTTTGCCCTCTGACACTTTTAAATCCCAGGAGTTTCTAAACTCAGGCAATTAGTGCTTTGATTTTCTTACCCAGACATCACTTGCAGAGAGCAGAAGAGAAACTGGTTTTTCATAAGTGAAGTAACTTTTTGCATGCTAACTCCCTGTTATTAAATTATTAATATTGTTTTGACAGACACTGGTTCTTAGTTTTGTTTTTGTTGTTGCTTCTGTTGAATCATAGAAATTACAACTTTTTATTTTTTAGCAAACAAGCAGATTCACATTTTCTATAATTCCCTAATATCCCTATATCTATTTCTATCTTTCTCTATCTCTATCTCTAATCTCTATCTCTCTCTTATCATCCATCTCTATCGCTCATCTATATATGTATTTATACCTATACGTACTTATGTAGATATTAATGTAGTTGGAGAAATAAGTTATTCTCAAGTAGAGGCTTCCATAATTTACCATTGAAAAAACTCAGTGGATGCATGTTTCTGAGCAAGATAGAGGCCTTTGTGCACTTTTGTTTAGTATTTGTCCTATTTTACAGTATTCTGAGGTATTTAAAGCATTCTCAAATATTATGAAAGGAGAAAGGCCTTTTAATAGTTGTGGTTTTTATGCATGATTAGCCTAGAGGCAAAATAAATGATTCATTGTTGTTTACTTCTGTTTACCTGTAGATATAAATGGCCTATAGTCATTTCATCATTAATAATGAGGCACTCACAACAACAAGTGTTGGTGAGAATGTGGAGCCACAAAAATTCTTATTCATTGCTGGGGGAATGCAAAATGGTACAGACACATTAGAAGACAGTTTCATAGTGTCTATAGTCAATGGTAGTCAGGGGTTGAAGTGTGGGGAGGAATGAAGAAAGGCAAAGCACAGAGGATTTTTAAGGCAGTGAAAATACTGTGTGTGATACCATAATGATGGATTCACATCATTATATAAGAGTATTTGTCCAAACCCACAGAATATACAGCAGTTAAGAGTGAACCATTATATAAACTATGGACTTTGGATAATTTTGATGTGTCAATGTAGGTTTATCAATTATAACAAATGTACCTCTCTGGTATGGGATGTTGATAATAGGGGAAATTATGTATGTTTAGGGGCAGAGAGTATATGGGAAATTGCTGTACCTTTTCTTCAATGTTTCTGTGAACCTAAAACTGTTCTAAAATATATAGTCTTAATTGAAAATATTTGTAATAAATAATTGATTGTCTTCATTCAATCACAGACTAAGCTCAGGCTGAGATGTAGTTTGGGTAAGATTCTGTCTCTCTCTCATTTGTGCCTGTTTCTATGGCGGCCTTCAGTGGGCTTTTAATTGGGAATTTCATGTGTCTCTTTAGTACTAAGAAATTAAAATTTTCTCTCTGTTTTTCAGAGTTATTTGAATTAGCTCTATAAGCTTTTACCCTACACATCTTCGGAATATCGCAGTCTTGAGATGGAGATTGGCTATGTGTTTGAGCTCTCTTGGGTCTCCAGTTTTGTCACTCCAGCCTCCATAACGTCCAGAACTGTGATTGTTGATCAGTGCTTTAGCAGCAACTCTCTGTCTCACTTCCTGCACCTTTTGTTTATACTTAGAATCAGCAAATGTCTCCAGAGAAAAGGGAATCTACAGAGCCTCAGTCTGCCTCTGAGTTCACCTCTGTTTTCTCTGGAATTTCAGTCCTTCTAAGGACTGAAGCAGCAGCTCCCTGATACATTAAAAAAAAAAAAGAATTTTTATAATATTCCTGACTTTTCTAGTTGCCAAGGATACTTCTTCCTGCCCTGAAGCAAACATACTAATATCTATATTATATTTATTTGGAGAACTCTTAAAAATATACAATTAAATTTTATATCTTTCCTGTGCTACAGATGTGTTCAAATTAGAACTCATCCACACATTCTCCCAAATCTCTAATGACTCCTTCTGATTCCTAATCACCATCATGTTGGAGGTTAGGGATGGTTGCAAGATTAAATAGGGAGAATTCTCACTGAGAGGTAATCTTCGAACAAATACCTAACAGAGAAAAGGAGCAAGCTGTGAAAATATCTGGGGGGAAGAAAGGAAGGAATAGCAAGTTCAAGGGCACTGATAATAGGAGTGCTTGATGTTTTATATCATGACCAGCAGGAGGTCTGTATGGCTAGGTCTGAGTGAGCAAGGGGAAGCTAGCGAAGGGTTAATTCAGACCAGGACTAATCTAAGTATTGTCATTCACTCTACATTTTCTTTCCTCACTTCACATCTAATAAATATGATGGAATATTCTTCACCAATGAAATATTCTTCACATCCATGCCTCATTTATAATTTTGCTACTTCCAATTTCATTTATCTCACTGTCTACAGACAATTGAAAACCAGAAACTGGTCCTTTCAATCTTGAAACTCCCTACTCCAGATAAAATCCAAATAAACGTGACCTTCTGCTATAACCATTATCATGGTGACAGAATAAAAGTTTCTAACTCTGCATATTTCCATTACTATACATGAACAGGCTAACTGAAGTGGGGAAAATGCCTATTTTTTTTACAACAGGTGACTTGGATGTTTGAATATGAGTAGCTACTCTAATTTAATGCCTATAACAATATTAGAAAATAACTGAAATTTTTGGAATCTGCTGTAGATTTCTTCAAGAGTCAAATATATTTGTTGACTATAAGACTGGGCTAATAAATGAATAAAGCTTTCAAGTTCTTGTTGGGAAATATCTAAATAAAATAATCATTTGGTCTCATGACTTCTTGTCAAGAATTCCCTCCAAATAAAAGCAAACAAACTCCACAGCACTCAACTCCTTCACACAATAGCTACCTACAGAGCATTTCGAATTTCACATTGCTGTTAATCTTCTTTCATATATATTATGCCCCAATATGATTAAAATTTTTATTGTGAAAAAGCAATTTTTAAGACATGAAAGAATAAGAATGTATATTGTTCATATAGCCTCCACTTCCTTATTCTTTTACTAACACAATTAAGAGCTGGTTCTGCAAGCTTCATATATATCTTTTGGGAAAACATCTGTTGTTTTCTGCTAAATAAAATAACATCAATATTCCTCCTTAGCCATGGGCTTGAGTCATCTGCCTCTAATTTGGCACAACTGAGAATCTTGTCCCTCTGTTTATAAAAAAATATTTATTAACAAATATTATAAATAATATTTATTACAAATGCAAAATTATTTGTAACAAAATCATAGTAACCAAAAAATATGTTCAAAACAATGTTACTGAAAATCTGATTTCTGAGGGAAACGTGAAAATATTTTTTTTAATTTCTTTATTGTGTAAGAGAGAGGCAAAACACTGCTCCCATGGTTAATAATGAATTTCTTCCTTTGGAGCAGGAAAATGCAAGTTGCTATACCCTGAGAGGGAAAGAGAAAAGAGATGAAAAAAGATAGTAAAATTTCATACCATGAATGCTAGATATTAGGTTCTAAAATGTTTGCCCTATATTGTAAAGAATGAAATACATTCTGACAGGAGTTAAACAAGTGATATGGAATAATTATTAGGTTAAGTAAATTAAATTTCTTATGTTATTTTTAATCAATGATTGATAGAAAGTAGGCAAATCTATGTAATTATTAAAAACATTTAAAATCTGTTTTCACTTGGTTAAGTAAAATTAACACCTGGATTTTTATATAAAGAAATATGGCAAAAACACCAGGCATAGCCATGTAGATATTACACATACACATTATATATGAATACATGTGCATAATGTAGAAGATAACTTTCTAACTTAAGTGGCAGTTTAAAGGTTGCCTGGAAATCATGACTCCTTTGTTAATTCATTTGCTTGTTTGGAATCTCAGAAAACTTTTTCTGAATCTGAAGGGAGAGAAAATTTGATTTTTCAAGTGAACTGTGACTTTTGTGATTTGGAAGTGTGCTCAAATTTTAAATGTACATTTAAAAAAGTCCTTTAGACATTTTAGTCTTTGCTTGGTGAGAAGGATATATATGTTCTCTTTTATCAAAAATATCTCAACCTAAAATTTGTTTCTGTCCTGTAACACACCTAACTCACTTGACTTTATGGGTCACTCAAGGTACGGAAAACCCAATACCATTAATGAGGAAGTAGCTTTTCTATGTATGTGGAGACATAATACAACATAGTGAAGTCAGGGTTAAGAGCTTGGTGAAATAGTAAGAGAAAGAGCAAGGAAGAGTGGCTTACATTTCATACATCCAAGGGAGCTGATTTGGGACAGGTTTACAAAGAAGGTGAGTCATTGACATAATTCTGAAGAAAGGTCAGGCGTGTCCAGCCTGTGGCTAGGATGGCTTTAAATGTGGTCCAACACAGATTCTTAAAACATGGTGAGATTTTTTGCGACTTTTTCTTTTTTTCATTAGCTATAGTTAGTGTTACTATATCTAATGTGTGAGCCCAAGACATGTCCAATCTGGTCCAGGGAAGCCAAAAGGTTGGCCACCACTGGTTTAAATTATCATTGGGCAGAAAGGAGTGGATAACCTATTCGCAGAAAGAGTGAAGTAATGGTGACGTGTAGGGAAAATGCAAAGCAATTTTGAGAAGATGATAAGATCTTGTGAGATGATATTCTCTTTGATAATGTTCAGTTAATGTTGAATTGAGAAGCACATTAAAGAAAGTCTCTTCTTACAAATAAATACACAAAGGCTATGATTGTACATTGATGCAGAACCTTTGAATTTTAGAGAGATATTTCTGACGGCATTCCTGAGGAAAGACGGAGGGTTCAGGGACTGAATTTTCCACGAAATAGTTGCAATATTCAATGAGAACAGTGATAGTTGAACTGAAGTGATGGATTTGAGAACAAAGTGGAGAAGAAAAAGGAATGGTGAAAAGGATAGCAATTCACCTGTGAGTAGAACATAGAGTCTGCATAGTTCGAAATCTGTCATGTTGGTAGTTTGAAATCATACTTACACCATGGAAGTTGGCACACACAAAAAATTAGGCTTTTTTCCTCCTGGATGACCCTTTTTAAAGATATACCAGCAAGTTACCACTGAGAACGTGTTTGAAATAGGAACAAATTTGTACTCTACATTTCTTTGGTTTGTAAAGACAGTCATATTATATTAGCAATACTGAGGCCAAGCTATCTATAAAATTATTTTAATTATTTGGAGTGTTGTACAAAAACCATCTTTCCTCTCTGTCTTGCAAGGAGAGAGAAGAAAAGAATTAGGTTTGGGGGTTATGACATGTCTGAAAAAAAATGTTGAAGAGGCTTCTGCAGGTCTCTGGAGTTTCAGGTTGCTTCTGAGTTGCCAGATGTGTTTGTATTGACTCCAAAGGGGGTGTATGGTTGGAGTTGTATGAACAAACACAAGAAGTACATTCTAAATGAAAGAGTTAGATCTAAGAATGTCGCCTTGAATCATAGTCTGTGATCGAAAATCACATTTAATCCTACAAGCCAAGTGGATTTATTTTGGTGTTTATATAAGCTGTAATTATTTGCATACCGTTCTATAGAAAGCCACTCATAAATAGATATACTTACAATGTAAATTTATTGCATTATTTCTGAACAGAAATAACTAATTGTTCTTAGTTTCTATATCTGATTATAAATGTATTTATAATAAATTAGCTGATGCTTTTTGAAGTATATACTGTACTTAGTCACAGAAATGAGAATTTGATATCGAAAGTAACTTTTACAATATGCATAAAGTCCTCTCCTTTTCCTTTTTTTTCACATTAGAAATGTCTAACATATGCATATTACAGCTTCGCCTCCCTCCACTCCTTCCTTTCTTCCTTCCCTCCCTTCCTCCTTCCCTCCCTTTCTGTTTCTTTATTAGATTCAGTTAAAATCTTGAGTTGATAATATAATCACATGGTTCAAAATTTTTTTAAATAAAATTAAAGTGAACAGTGGACAAGATTCCCCCACCCCATCCTTCATCTTCCTTGTTTCACACCTTCTCCCTCACAGATGACAAGTGTGACATAGTCTCATTGCTGCTTCAGCCACATTCTTATCCATACCAACTATGAAAATGGCTTTTGTTTAGCATTTTAAATATTAATTTGTTCCCATACTTTTAGTAAGGATCAAGATACAGTATAGGAAATTATTTAGAACATCTGCCATGTCCTAGAAAGTTTAGAACGCTATAAAGAAAAACCACCCTAACTGGGCAGCTTATAAATAATAAATGTTTCTTTCTAACGGTTCTTGAGGCTGGAAAGTACAAGATCAAGGCTCTGGCAGATTTAGTGTGTCTGGTGAAGGTCTGCTTCCTGGGTCATAGGGCTGTCTTTTTGCTGTGTCCTTACATGGTAGAAGGGTCACAGGAGCTCTTTGGCGTTTCTTTTATAAGGACACTAATTCAGTTCACAAGGGCTTTACCTTCATGACCTACTCACCTCCCACATAAGGTGTGTGTGTGTGTGTATGTGTGTGTGTGTGTGTGTGTGTGAGAGAGAGAGAGAGAGAGAGAGAGAGAGAGAGAGAGAGAAAGGGGGTGGGGGAGAGGGAGAGAGAGAAGGGTGGAGGGCCCAGAGCAGTCTCCATAGCTGTACGTCATATGGGAGGGGAGTACCTTCACCACTGAGCCATCCCAGCGGTTACCAGTTGCACCACAGTTCAGCATATGGGTCTGCATGGACCCAGGGCCAGGAACCAAACCCTGAACTTTGCAACTGTGGGACAAGTACTCAACCGCCGAGCTATCCTGACATCTCTTTTTTCTATCCTTCCATTTTATAAATAACATTGTTGACATAATATTTCTATGGTAGACATATTTGATTACTTAACTTAATTCTTGGCTCTGTTTGTTTTCAACCTGCTTTTTTCTTATTTATGCATTTTGTCATATATGTAGTCAGCTCCGTTACCCACTCTTAAGTTTTTTGTTTTGGAAAAAAAATGACATCTGGATAAATTATAAAAGAAATTATTTCCAGTAGAGAAGTAATGATAGTGACATTTCATCTGAAATTTTTTTCTGGAACAATGTGGGTAGAAGTAAACAAATACTCCAAATAGAGAAATGTTAGAGCTCACATTCCATCTGGGATAATAGCCACTTGAATGGCTTGCAATTCAGTTATCTTTATGAAATAACAATAGTATCAGTTTGCTCCCTGATTTGCTGAAGTGGTGTGCAGTCTCTCTTCCCCATCCCCTTTCCTTTTGAAAATATTCACTGTCTTAAAATCTTGGATACACAAATAGGAAATCATTGCTCATAAGTTTTTGTTTTGTTTCTTTATGACTCAGAATTATATACCTATTACAATGTACTCACTCAACTGTCAACTTTTCAGGAGGAAATAAAGCCAAACCTTATCATATTTACTAAAATGTGAAAGTGGATATTATTCACTGAAAAGAGCAGATTTCCAAGTTGTGTGTAAAGTATGACATTGTTAAATAAGATCTGGAAAAACATGCATTAAGATACTAGAAGTGGAGATTGGGCAGTAGGAGTTTTTCTCATTTATTTTTCAGAAACTTCATTAGGATACAATTGATCATCAAAAGAACTCAGATGTGTCAGGTGTAAATGCCTCACCACTCTCACAGAGGTTACACAGTAGATTCTCTATTAACTGGTATTCAAGCAACAGGCAAAGAAATCAAAGAAATAATACTACATTTATCTGGCATGGGTGCCAGTTAACTGAGAGTCTACTGTATTATACTTGTAATCACTAATATCCAAGGCCTCCTACTTACATGTTGTTATGGAAATTCATTTCACTAAAAAAGTAAATAAAATCATTCAACAAGACAGTCAACAAATGTGCCAGAAAAGTGCTTGGTGCTAGGCTATAGTAGAAGACAAAATATATATAAACATTTGCAAGTTAATGGAACAGAAAAACAGAAGTATAAATTAAGGATTACACTTACCATGGTGTGTAATGATTTTACTTAAGATCTGATCAGTTGTTTGTGTACCTACTTAAATTCATTGTTTTTCTAATCCTGTTAACCTTATTTTTGGTCTTGTGTTTTGGACAGTAAGATTTGAGTCCTCTATTGTCCAGGTATAAAGATCTCAGGGAAATGTCTTGTTTCTATCCCCTCAAACACTCCTTCAGAGAGCATATTAATAGTTGCTTGAAAGAAAAAGTGGAATATAATCTATATTCTTTGAAGACAGACAAACTAGAAGTATTTTCCCTCTTACTTCTGAAATAATGTCTGGAAGAAAACTTATTTATTCATGATCTTTTGAATCACTCAAGACTACGGATAATGTTTTGGTTTGGTCTGTTAGCAAATTTAAATGAACCATAGATCAATCACATTTTATTATACATTTTTATAAATATTAATAACCAGATAAGTTACTATCAATAAATGAGTTAGCAAATTCAAAACTTTAAAAACAGTGTATATGTATGTGGCGGGGTGGGGGGAGGGGAGTGGCAGAAGGGAGAGGAGGGAAAACAAAAGAAGAAAAGAGAGAAATGAAACTAATTCTGAGCAGAGTGGCAAAAAGATTAGCCCCTGTGCTGGGATAGCTTTGTTTTTTTTATTTTATCCCATGCTGTTCTAAGTCCCTTGGAGGCAGATGACATAAATGAGTGAAGCAGCCTTATGCCTTCAGATACCATTATGCAAACTATACATTGAACAACTCTGAGGAACTCCATTCATATTTGTAGTCTTTGTCGATGTGTATATCTATTAAGACAATTTTGTGGACAATACTAGTATATTATTTTTTAAAAGGACAACTCTTTTAATTTGCACAAAGGAATCATTTGAACTAGTGATAGAGCAGGAACTGTGCTTAATGGGCAGCAGGGTGTTTGTTTTATGGAAGCATCTGCTACTCGATGGTAATTGTTTTGGTGCAGAAATGTTATTCTATGATTGAAGGGTGTGCATCTTTTTCAAATGAAGTTAAAAATATAACATTTTATGTGAAATCTAATTTTTAAATACTCATCAATTCAATGAAACACGTAAAGTAATCATGCCTGTAGGCTAGATGTCACCAATGAGTCACTGGTTACACACCTCTGTCCCTGACTCTCACAAACTGCCCTGAATAGGTGTTGTTTGCTTCAGGCATCTCTATTTGTGAACCCCTATAATGCAACAATATTTTTCTTCTGACAAACTTTTGTCTAAGCTCTCTGTTATGGCTGTTTTCTTTGTAGAGCTAATGTCTTGTTCTGGTTCATTCACTTCCCTTCCCCTTTCATATATGGAAGCTAGTTTGGAATAGAATAATCTTCTCTCTTATGTACCCAGCATGATAATACTTTGCAGTCCTCTTAAACAACTTTTTCTCTGTGCCCTCCATACTAGCTTCACAAGTTACTAGTGAACAATTGCAGGCACAATATTGAGCAAACTGCACTAAAATAGCATGAGCCAGGAAACAGTTGTAAAGTAATTTTTTACTTTATAGTGTTACGATTAAAAAAAAAATGTTTCTCCATGGGATGCTGAGATGGCTCAGCGGGTTGGTCACTTGCTTTGCAGCTCCAAGTTCCGAGGATGGAATCCCAGCCCCGGCCCATGCAGACCCATATGCTGACTTGGGGTGTGCCCCCAGTTCTGTTCTTGCTGGAGCCCATGCAGGAGGCCCCTGACCTGGTTCCTGCCCTACGCAGCCTAGCGCCCACCTATGGAATGAAACTACATCAAAAAATAATGACATACAACCACGGAGACTACTCTGGCCCCTCCCTCTTTTCTCTGTCTCTCTCTGTCTTTTTGTCAAAAACAAAACAAAACAAACAATTAAAATACATCTTAAAAAATGTTTCTTCAAATTATGAAGATTGTATAGGTTGTGACATTTTATCAACAGTCTGCTATATTTAGGTGATCAGTGCCTTGGGAAGTGGCAGTAGAAGTATTAGTACCTTTTCTTTTAGGATAAAAATCCTAAGGAAGATGCAGGAATGATCTTGTAATTCCATTCAGTATTATCAAATCCACGTGATGTACAGAAAAAAAGAGAGAAGGTGACATCACTTGCATAAAAGACCCGAGGGGGCAAGGGAGAAATCCATGTAATATCTAGAGCAAGAATGGTCCATACTGAAGAGTGGCAGGTGCAAAGGCCCTAAGGAAAGAGATCCGAAATGCCCAGGTGGCCAGAGCTGAGCGAGCAAGTGAAGGGAGACTTGTAGGATACAAGATCAATGTCATAATGAGAGGCCAAATCAAGTAGGATGCTTTAGGATGTTGCAGGTCATTGTAAGGAACCTTTGCTTTCACTCAGTGTGATAGAAAGCTCATTAGAGGTTGAGAGAGAGAAGTAATCTATGACTTCGGTTTTAGCAGGATCACTCGCTCCTGTTGCTGTGTTGAGATCCAGCTTTGGGGTGGGGCAGTGCAGAGGGCACGGCAGGCAGACTAGCGAAAAGGTAACTGCAATAATTCAGGGTTGAGACTCTAGTACCATAGACCTGCGTGGTAGGAGTGGAAGTGGTGACAAGTGGTCGGTCAGATCCTGGATGTAATTTACATACGAAACACAGGATTTGCTGGTGGATTGGATGTGAAGTGAGGGACAATAATGATGACTCAGAAGTTTAATGAGAGCTTTTTGTGTAAGAAGGAAATTAGCATTCTGTCAGGTATTTGTGTTTTGAATATTCTTCCCACTTTTTCTGTTGAATTTGATTATGGTAATTTTGCCATGAAGTACATTTTAATACATAAAATAAAATGTCTTCCTTTTCCATTATATAATACTGTCTAGATTTCTTTTATCATATTTTAAGAGACTGTTTCTACTCTAAGAATTAAAAATAAAATTATCTATATTTTTCTAGTATTTTTATATGTAAATTTTAAGCTTTAAATTTATATATCTGAAATTCCTTTTGGTTCTGTTTCCTGATACTTGATTATTGTCGTGGCTTTTAAACATTCTTTATTTCTTGGTTGCTCTTGACACTTAATTTGTATTCAACAGCTTGTGGGCTCACCATGACAACACTGTACAGCTCTAGATACCTTCTCATATCAGACTCAGTGAAGCATTCCTTGCTGTCCCCAAACCTCTGTGAATGAAAAAGGAGCTAAGCAATAAGCCCAACAAACTCAGGGAGGCTTGACAAGCACAGTGACAGAAACTAACTCCACAGGATGATCGGATCATAAATTTCAAACTGGATAGGTCATGGTGGGGTAGCCGTGCCACAGGCCCTGAGCTTTCTTAACAACAGTTCATCTTTACCTTAAGCGACCCCTGTTCATGTTCTTACGTCTGTAGGATAATGTACCTTAGAGATGCCAGAGTAATTTCCTTTTAAAGATCCCTTTGAGGTACAATCTCTAGCACCTGAGCACAAGATTATGAGAACACGAGACCACAAAACTTCTCATTGTTACGTACTATCTCTATTTACTGTACCCCCCTCCCCCAATGTTAAAGAAGTATGTGTTGCTCCATTTTGCTTTTTATCCACTCCTAGAGATTTCTTGCTTTGCTTTCTCTCACCTTCTTCATCTATCACCAATGGATTTCATGTACCTTTCTTTCATTTTCTCCTTTGATAATAAATGTATAAAATGAACTGCAAAAATGCCATTCTCTGGAGCATTTTCTGAATTCGTTGAAATCTTGCTTCTGGGCATGTTCTCAAAAATGTAGCTCCAATAAATTCTTACCAAAAATCTTGATAGGTTTGGACTTTCTTATATCAATACCTCTAAGCCTTTGTTCACACTGTGACATTCATCTCCTTGAAGATTCAATCCACTTACCACCTTATTCTTGCAATGTTCTAATCTTCAAGTCATTTCTTATTTCTCTTTGTCCCCATAGGACTTCATGTTTACCTTTAAATTAATGTGGTAATAGACTGCTTTAAATTTTGTTTTTTGTGCTATCACCCCCTATAGACTGAATCATTTGATAGTAATGATGGTGCCAGTGTAGAAGTTGTTATAAAGCAATATTCATTTCTATATTGTTAGATGACCTCCACCTACAAGAAGAATAGCTTTTAAACAAACACTCTAGTAATTAGCAGGTTGCTGATACAATAAAGTAATGAGAACTTTATTCATGTGTTCATCAGGTATATATAGAGAGAATGTCTAACAAGAATGAAAACACTCTGTTAGGCTCCGGGGGCATAATTTGAAGCAAGATAGATAGGGTTACCACAGTTACTATGTAGATAGTAATCATGTTCATTAACTTACATTTATAACTAAATATACTGTCATTACAGAAAGACACTTACAAATAGCTAATACCATAATGAAAAAAAATGGGGAATCATGTTCTCTTTCTTCCCTCTATCTTCTTTCTATAATTTCCTAATTAAGACTTATCTTAAATTCCTGTAAATCCCTGAAGCTGGGATAATAAGGGGAGGAAAGGGTGGATGACCCTAACAACTTGTAAGGAATAGAATACAGATAGTCAAAGTAAACATAATTCTGAGTTATTATTGACCAGTGGTTCTCAGTGGAGGAGGGGGCAATTTTGCTCCCCAGGGGACATTTGATAATGTTTGCAGACATTTTTGGTGTCACAACTGGGTAGGGGGAAGGAATGCATACTATTGACATCTAGTGGGTAGACGCCAGGAATCTAGCCTATCATCCTGTTAATACAATGCATGAGACAACTACCTGCAACAAAGAGTTATCTGGCCCAAAATGCTAATAGTGCCATGATTAAGAAACTCTGCCTGAGCTAAAGGCTCTTAAAACAGGAAGTCCAATGATCATGAATTGGCAAATATGACCCTGCAACTATTTATACTGATTTATCTAACATGCTTATATCTGTTATTAAAGTCAAAATATTGAAGCAGATTAAAGAAAGACTCAATTATGAAGTCACACTATCATAAAATTATATTTGAGATTAAGCCTAAGGTGACACTGTAAAAAAGAATAGGATACACCTGGAATCCATATCATTTTTTGTTTTTGTTTTTTTTGTTAATGCCAATGTCACATAAACCACGATGCTCCTTTGTGTATATACTATGCAGTCTATCCATGTAAGCAGACCTGCATGGAAACTAAATTATAATCACAGAGTAACTCTGTGAGCATTCAAACAAAAATGGTTTTCTTACTTATCTATAATAAAAGTTTAATGTGCATGTTGCTATACAATACTGAGTAAACTATTTTATTCATTATTAAATCATAATTGTTTTAACTAGTAACATAGATATTAAACATATTCCAAACATATACCTATAAACAAACAGTTGCAAAAAGAAACACTAAAATAATGTACATAACAAAATATTCTATGTCATTTAGGACAATTTTGTTGCAAGTAGAAAAAAAAAAGACCAATCTCAAAATGTCATGGACAATGAGTGGGTTTGCGATTGCACACAAAAGAAATGAAGAAATGGTTTGAGTTTGATAACTAAGTCATCAAGGATCCCAGGTTCTTCAATCTTTCTGCTCTGCCATCCTCTACCTGCTGGCTCCTGTCCTCATGCTTGTTCCCTCAGGGTCATACAATTAATGCAGCAGCATCAAGAACACATTCTTAACTGATTCTGAGTGGTGAGCACATTATGCAGCACATAGACGGTATAATGTGGAATTGCACACCTGAAACCTATGTAATTTTTCCAACCAATATCACTCCAATAAATTTCATAATTAAAAAAAAGGTCACATTCTGATATAGCAATGTAAAGAATCAGAAGGAAAATTCAAAATAAAATTTCACACATTTATTTTAAAGCTGGAAATTTCCTGGTGGCTCATTGAACAAATAAGTCATATGCCTATTCCTAAACTAATCACTTTTCAGGGAATGGAATTACTGATTGTTCTAGATCAGTCCTTCTCAAATTTTAGTCATCAGCCTTTTAGATATCCTCTCAAAGTTTTTCTTAATGTGGTGTATCTATTAACATGTACCATACTAGAAATTGAAACTGATAAATTAAAACAAAATAGCTGCTTACTAATTGATTTTAAAATATCAATAAACACATTACATCTTAACGTAACATATTTTACTTTAAAGTAATATTTTCAAAAATGTTTAGTGAGAAGAGTGGCATTAACTAATGCCATTATTTGCAAATGACATTTTTGCAAATCCCTTTAATATCTGGATTAATAGAAAATATCTAAATAGTCATATCTGTTTCTGCATTCTATCTGTTGTTATGTTTTTTATATGAAAACAATGCAGCCTCACATAGATATGTAGTTACAAAGGGAAGAATATTTTAATAGCCTTTTCAGATAAATGTAGCTATTCTTCTTAAATACTACAATAAAACTTGATAAGTCTTAGTATCTTAGAGGTTAGTTGTAATATGGGATCTAAAGCCACATAGATCTTTCAAGTGTCAATTCATGTCCTTACACCAAAATACCATATCATCACATTTTTAATAGCACCACTATCTCATCAGAAAAATCCTTAAGTGTTAGGAATTTATGCATGCTTACAGCAGAGAATATGCTTTCTAAAATTTGAATTTTCACTTGAAAGTTCAAATTTTATGATTGACAACAAATGTTAATAACTGATTTCCTTGAAGTGACAAGCACACTTGGTGTATTATTGAGAAAAAGTCTGCTAAATAACAAAGTCTAGTAAATATGGTTTGTCTGTGAGTCATCTCTCAAGTAAAAATGCTGTTCTGTGAAAAAAGCAGTTAACTCAGCTCTCAACTCAATCACCAAATGCTTTTCCTTGAACCAATGCACTTCAGAATACACCAGAAATGCTTTATGAGAATAACAATAACCCAATTACATATCACTGAGTTTATATTGTCACAAAGAATTTTAAAGTGACAGGTATTTGAGGGTCAAGATTTAATAAAATTAATATTTTTACTACCTTATGAAGGAACTATTAAATGAAATGGGATTTTCATTTTTACTTTTTAATTTGAGTGTTTAGTGGTGAACAATGTAATTTGGGCTATTGCCTTGCTTTGTACTGAGGTACTAGCAGTTTTAATCACAATTTCTTTTGCACCATTACTTCAATGTCAACACAGTGAAAAAGGGTAATTAGTGCATTATTATTTTTATGATAATGATATTTTTGAAATATCTTCATGATATGAACATTTGATTATTGGATATTGTCTGTTACTTTACTTTAAGAGCTACTGCTCTAAATTAATTAAAATTCACCCATTGGGGTTAGAAAGGAACTAACCCCCTGGAAGGAGATAACAATAACTGAACAAACCTATGGTTCTATTATAAGGAAACATGGCCTGATTGATAAGTGAGTAACTAATATGCTACTAATTGTTTTGAAGTACATTCAAGATTAATTTAGTTTATCAAGTGAAACTATTTTCTGTCAGGTAAAATAAACCTTTCTACACGTTTGTAAAAATGTGTAATAAAATAGGTGAAAAAGTGGTTGAAAGGGGAAAACATACACAATCTAAAATGTTTCTTACATTTTGTGA
Source organism: Craseonycteris thonglongyai (assembly GCA_004027555.1). NCBI lineage: Eukaryota > Metazoa > Chordata > Mammalia > Chiroptera > Craseonycteridae > Craseonycteris > Craseonycteris thonglongyai. Next base: position 16,744 of record PVKE010034698.1, read on the forward strand.
TGTATTTTATACATAATAATCTTAGTCCCTTACTGCTTAAACATGCTTTACTACTGTTCCTCACTTTATTACTTTCCAACTGTGGATTTGCCAAGTTACTTAACCTCTTTCGGTCTAAATGTTACACCTTGTAATCTATTCTACTAGATAGTAATGGATAAACATATAGATTTTTTTTTTCCTAGCAAGGGAATAACTTGGTGCTTAGAGTAATTATACTTAAATAAAAAAAAATTGGAAGAAATATGTATCTAATTTGGATGGAATTCTAATGGGTCACCATTAGTAACTGTTGATACACATTCTCTCTGAATTAAACAAACCTTTTTTTTTTCTATTGTATGTTTTTTTATATGTACCTGCTGTGAGTATAAGGAAATATTCAGCTCCTGGATGATTTGTGCAATGATTTTCCTTGGAAAATGTCAGCACATTCAACAAAAGACTTCCATCTTCAGTTTTATTTGAAATACATGTTTCCATTTGCTTTTTACTGAGATGATAGTGTCTCTTCAAGAGAA
>PVKE010034699.1:0-17264 GCA_004027555.1 Craseonycteris thonglongyai
TTTGCTGTTTCCTGTAAACACCCTCTCTGCATGTCAGATGACTCACTTGTCCAGATGGAGAAGCAAGTGTGAACATGTAAGAATATCATTAGCCTGCTTTTTCTTGATAACTACAAAAGCTGTTTGCCCTAGAAAAGTGCTGCTGAAGTCAGCCTGCTGGGACACAAGCATCCCTCAAACCATACTCATGTCTGTGGTAGAAACCTAGCTCTAGCTTCTTGGGCCCCTCTCCCTCAGAGGCCCACTCAAGAACACCTAAGTGGCCAGGGCTGGAGGGTACTCCAGTGGAAGCCGGCCCAGCCCTGACCCTAAGGGGGTACTCCTCCCAGGGAACCAGGAGATCCTGTCAATGCTAAGGTCAGGGGGTCAGGCCTGCAGATGCATGGGGGTCTTCATTTCTGCAACCATTAATGTGGTGCTGGAAAGAACTGGAAAGATTTTGAAGCTCAACTCCTTCATTTCACAGATGAAAAAACTGACACAGAGAGAGAGGACGTGAGTTGCCTACATAGAGGCATCTTGTTCCATAACTTAAGGTTGATTGCTTCCTGATTCAAATTTCCATCTCAAAAAGTTGGTCATGACCAGAACCTTTTGTTCCTGTCAATAATTAAAAATTTAGTATTCTTTAATTAAAAAAAAGTTCTGTAGTAAGATGTCTTTGGTTAGTTTTCTAAAATTGAAGTTGGGGAGAAATTACATTAGAGGCATTTTTCTAGTTTTAGAATATAGGTTTAAAATGATAGGTCCTTTCACAAGGACTGAATGGCTTCTCGTGCTAGAAAACAAAATACCGGTAGAATTGTTCTCCTGAGCCATCTAGAGACCCGGCTATTCACTCTTTGGGGGTGACATTGTACCCAGAAACTGTACTCACAGATGAAATATCCATATCACCTCATCTCCATTCCCATACCCATCTTCCTTCCCCCATCTTTCTAGCAGAGTTTTACCAATTATTATGACTACATAAATGATACTCGTTGCTGAACTAAGGAGCATGTTCTGATTGTTTGTTTCCTGGCCTTTTTCCCCCAAGGGTAAGTTTTTGTTTTTCTTTTTTTGGCTATTTAAACACATGGAAAGTCACACGTTACGACTTTTCACACTCATAAAAAACTCTGTTAAATGGCCCTCAATTCAGTTTCCCACTGGGATAGTCAGTCAGATGAACTACTAAGTCTATTTCCCCCTGGAAACATTCCTCAGGGAGCATTTTAAATCATGCTTTGTAATAACTTCAAGTCTTCCTCTCTCCTCATAGAAAGGTAAGCTCATGTAAACCTTTCCTGGGCTTTGCATCAGAAGTCTGCTGCTTAGCAAACTAGTGCCATGATGTTTAAGTGGTAGGAATAGTTCTACTCTAGGCTTCTACAAAAATAAGGTGAGGAGAAGCAAAGGTTCTCTAGTGACTCAGAGTTCATTGGGTCATAGACCATGTGGAGTCCCCTAACTGAGTGCCCACAGGGCTGTGACAGGGAGTGGCAGGGCTTCAGGTCTGAAGTAATCCTGCCTCTGCCACCTGTGAGCTGTCACAGTGGGTACAGCTCTGAGCCCTGTACTTATTCTGTGCAGTGGAGGCAATAACACCATTCTAAACACCTGTGAAATAATTAAAGTTGCCTAACAGAGATTCAGACATATTATTGATATTGAATTAGTGTTTGGGAAATTGAAAAGTGTAAACTTATTCCTCCTGATTCTGTTTTCTAGCAAGTCAGGCCTGAGATGCCTTACGATTCATATATCCCTCTTATGAATATAGATGTGGGTTCCTCAGACATATGGAATTTGCCAACCTTCTCAAGTCTTATCTCTAAGAAGTATCCAGTGGCAAGCACAATGCTTATAGGGGACTAGAATGCCACAGTTAGTGATTTTTCTGCCAAAGCTTTATTCATTGGAACTTTTAAGACTATCCCTTTGAAAAGCCATTTACCCAAGAATATCAACCTCAATCAAAGCAATGAACAATTAGCTGATTTCATTTATCATCAATATTCATTAATATGAAAGAATCGTCCATGGGGTAAATATATGGGGAATTTAATTTGCGATGTTAAACAAGAGGTCAGTATTATTTTTTAATCATCTATGCAGCCTTTCATCTATTATTTCCTTCTTTAAGATATGTAATATAGGCTCAAATTGAAAGTGACAATGTCTCTTACATTTCCTCTGACCCTCAAAGCCTCTGTGTCTGAGTCTGTTTCTGATTCTCAAATGGAAATTTGGGGTTTATAGAGCTAAAGGTTTCAAATAAAATGAGGTTCTTTCTAAATTCCCAAACTAACCTTGAGGTGGAAACATGCAGTACGTTCTTCTCACATTATGTTCTAAACCATGTTCCCTCCAACCACAGCAACATTCCAGAGACAAGGCAAGCCCAGCCTCCTTGCTCTGTGTTTGGCCAGGAACTGGTCATTCTGCTCCTGGTTAGATTGCGGTTGACAAAAAGTCAAACCAATGCGCTCAACACTAACAAGAAACTATCTTAAATGGAACTCAGAAAGGCCTTCCTAAAATATAACATGTTGACACGATTCATGCAGCAATGAGTTTTAACACCTAAGACTATAGACGTCATGGCCCTCTGTAAAAAAAAAAAATTAATTATGAGTCTCCATCATCTTCCAGCAGAGAATTTAGATATGGTATTTCTTTTTTCTATAAAGCTGGACTCTAGCATTGTTTTGTTAATGTAGTTGTAATGAGAGTTTGAACAAAATGCAGAATTACACAAAGCCTTTCATATTACAGGCTAGCAGACATGGCACAGTGGAAGAATATCGAATTGGAAGCCAAGCTCTGTAGCCTTTGACAAGTATGCTGACATTGCTATGCGACAGGTCCTTTACCTGCAAAACAATACTATCGCCCTAAACACAGGCTAGTCTTAAAGATGTAATCAGATGCTATACATAAAAATGATTTGTGAAACATAAAAGCTAGACCCTAATAAAGATATTTTTGTATTAACTGAGTCCAGAACAAATGCACTCCTTAGTTAGCATACAATCTACAGTCTATCTTCTATTTGAGATGGCATGCATTCGGAGGATGAATGTATAGGTGGATATTTATCACTAAGTTATTCTGAGGCTCCTCAGACCACACCACTGCATCAAGATAACACAAGAGGACCCTAGACTGCATGAGCAAGGTCCTGAGATCTAACTGGAACAGCTAGTTGATTTTAGTTAACCCTGAAAGGCACTGCCCTTTAACACTGTGATACCATATTACACAACTACAACCAACCTTACTTCGTCCTATGCCCCATTTCACGTGCTTAGAAAGTGGCCATGCCTTTGTATATTTTTGACATTCTACACTACATCTGACACATGATGAATAATCTGCATGTCTTTCATTTGTGCTTTGACAGTGACCAGGCTATTTTTCTCTCATCTAGTTTCAGTTTCCTGATTTTTAACTGAACTCTCAAGTCACCTGTTTTTATCCATCGCTTGGTCTTTTGGGTCTTCATATCACTTTGTCTCTTGTTTCTCACACTGTCTCTCTGTATCTCCCGGTTTCTTTGTCTTTGTCTCATGCAAACATTTGTGTACGTGAGCGTACACATGTGCTTACACACACACACACACATCGAATCCTTTAGTGTCCTAATTTAAATTCTGTTTTCCATGTAAGATTTTTGACTTAGCATCTACCAACCCCTAATTTGCAATGTGACATTCTGCAGTTCTTCCTAGGCACGTTTTAATGCAGGCTCTGGATTATTTTGCTTTTTGTGTTATCTGTTCACAGACATCACAAAAGAAATTACTCAACTCCTGGAAAGAGATGCCAAACCCCTAATTTAAAAACACCAAATGAGTAATTCCCAAAGCATTATTTCTCTTTCAAACCCAGAGTATTTTAATTACTTTGAAAGAAACAAAGAGCCTTGCAAGGTTAACTCAGGTTATTTATGCAAAATTCTCCCTCTACTATATGCTAAGGATTTCCACCTGACCCAAAGCTCTTCATAACTTGAGCCTTTGTTTACTCTACCACCCATCTGGTAAAGAACATATATAAATTTTGTACCCATTACTAGTCCTAAATTAACATGTGGGGCTAAACTGAACATAGAAATAAGCAACGACCCATCTTTTCCTTTAATTGCTCATGAGCTAGGCCAAAATGGTCAGGCTTCCTGCCTATAGCTACATATTCAGTTGTGATAAGGAGCAAAGAAAAGCAAACAGCTTTAAGAACTAAAGCAGTACTATCTCTACTGAACGATTTGCGCTATTATGTTGCAGACTATTAAGCAAAACACTTGTCTCTTGCCAGAGGAGGCAGATTATGAAGAAAAAAAAAAAAGAGAGAGAGGCACAGGGGACGGACTGAAAACATTTCATACATAGTAGTGAGAAAGAAAGAGCTGTAGATAGAGTGGTTCCCTAATACCCCTCAAGCCTAACTCCTAACTGCCAGCTGAAAACAAAAGACCTTCACCTCTCCAACGTATAAGACAGTCAAGTCACTGATGAGCCCCTGCTGCTCCAAACAACTGGCTACTGGAAACTTGATCACTGAATGTTTACTGGTCAGACAAAGGAAACTAAGGACATAATCCACCTGTGCCACCCATAATTCTTTTTTAATGTGCCAATGCTTGGAGATTAAATAGATTTTTTCCAACTCAATTAAACTGACCTGAGTCAAGGGATAATCAGAAGTTTGGGCACTTCATATTTCAGCAATTAGTAATGAATTGTGTAAAATCTCATAATCATAAAACTATTTTAATTTAAGGATTAATACCTTTAATTCTGGTAAATGTTCAGCCTATCTCAATATATATACAGATATAGATATATTATTTTTTAATTTTTTTAATTCTCTCCTGTGGCACTCTTAAGAGATTTTTTAGAGCTTACCTCCATGTCTCTCCATTTCTCTTTTCATATATATTTTTTAATTGTTAAATTTATTGGCATGACATTGGTTAGTAAAAACTACATAGAATCCAGTTGTACAATTCCATAGTATGTCTTCTGTGTTTTACATTATGTGTTTACCACCCGGAGTCAGCTTTCTTTCCATCACCATATATTTGGCTCCATGTCCCTCCTCTCACACTCCCTGTCCCCCTTGCCCTCAAGTGGCCACTAAACTGTTGACTGTGTCCATTAGGGTTTGTTGCTTTCAGCTTTATATTCCACGTATGAGTAAAGTCATATGGTTCTTTTTCTGTCTGGCTTATTTCACTTAACAAGATGATCTCAAGGTACATCCATGTTGTTGCAAATGGAGGTATTTCATCTTTTCTAATGGCTGAGTAGTACTCCATTGTATAAATGTACGACAGCTTTTTTATCCAGCCATCTATCAAAAGGCTTTTTGGTTGTTTCCATGACTTGGCCACAGTGAAGAACACTGTAATGAACACAGGGGTACATATATGTGTTTATGAACTAATGTTTTCAAATTTGGAGGTAGATACCCAGAAGGGAGATTGCAGGGTCATATGGTAGCTCCATTCCCAATTTTCTGAGAAACCTCCATACGGCCTTCCATAGTAGCTGTAACAATTTGCATTCCCACCAGCAGTGTATGAGGATTCCTTTTTCTTCACAGCCTCTCTCCAGCACTTGTTCCTTGTCTTGTTGATAATAGTCATTCAAGCAGATGTGAGGTGGTATCTCATTGTGGTTTCGATTTTAATTTACTTAATAGCTAATGAAGTTGAGCATTTTTTCATATATCTATTGGCCATGTGTGTCTTCATGGGTGAAGTGTCTGTTCAGGTCTTCTACCATTTTTCAATGGACTGTTTGGATATTTTGTTATTGCGCTATATGAGTTCTGTATATGCTACAAAGCCTCAATAATCAGAACAGCTTGGTATTGGCAGAAAAACAGACACACAGACCAATGGAACAGAATCAAAAACCCAGAAATAAACCCACAAATATATGGACAGATAATTTTTGACAAAGGACCAAAAAATACACAATGGGCAAAAGAAAGCCTCTTCAGTAAATGGTGCTAGGAAAATTGGAAAACCACATGCAAAAGACTGAACCTGAACTTCAATCTGTCACCATATACCAAAATTAACTCAAAATGAATTAAAGACCTCCACATAAGACCCAAAACTATAAAATGTATAGAAGAAATTTATAGACCTTGAGTTCAGGAGAACTTTATGAGCCTGACCTCAAAGACAAGGGACGTGAAAGCAAAAAATAAGTAAATAGGATTTTATCAAACTAAACAATCTTCTGCACAGCAAAAGAAACCATCAACAAAGCAAAGAGGCAACAAACCAATTGGGAGAAAATATTTGCAAACAATGCCTCAGATAAGGGGCTAATATCTAAAATATATAAAGAACTCTTTTCATATTTTAAACCTCTTTGTCTGCTTTCTAGGTTAGTCCTTCAGTTTTACCTTTGAACTTACAATTTTTCTCTTCAGCCGTGCCAACCAGAGATAGGACAAGAATAATGCAAGCACAATGCCCAGGGCTACAATTTCAGAAGGCTCATTCTAAGGCTTGTGCAAGTTCAAGGGCTGCATCTGATACGGATTGCCTCCTGGAATTGTGCATCCTGGTGCCTCTCTTGCTTTAAACTAGCCTTGACCCCAATGGCTGGTCTGCAGTTTGACTTATCAGCTACAATTTTTATTTCAGTGAGTACACTTTCCATTTCCAGATTTCTAGATGAGTCTTTTTAATACTTGCCTGTTCTTGATTAATACTCCTTTATTCTCACTTCCTCTTTGACTTATTTGATAATTTCAAAGTACTTATTTTAACATTTTATATCACATCATTATTTATAGTTCCTCGTGCACTGAATCTATAGATTCTATAGACTTTTAGTTCCTCATGTATGGAGATAATAGATTCTGAGATCTACTGACTACCCTTATGACAGAAAATTTCCTTACGGTATGTATTTTGTAATTTTTGTTTGAAAGTGTACCTCACTTGTGAGTTTTTTCGGGTAGATGCTCCCTCCCAGTCAGGTGGCTTTAGGGTTTATTACCTTACCTTGGCAATCCAGGTGTGCATCACTAAGCCGAGATGTAGTTATCTTTTCCCTAGCCACCACTCTTAACACCAGGTTGAAGGCTAGATGCAGCAGGCCCTGGCTCTCATTCTCACCCAGATGGCTCTTCTGCTTCCCAGAAACCACCGGCAAACAGGATCCAATGGTATGGGTATTTAATAAAATTTTTCACATCTACTGATTGTCAGAAGCTATAAAGATTGTTCTGGGAAGCCCAGCTCAGGTGTTCTGCCTTTTGTAGAATGAGCAATGTCTTCATCACCAAGAGGTCTTTGAAGCTCAAGCTTTATTGTTTGTATACATAGTATCTATTTCCTATAAACCTATTGCTTTTAGCCTCTGTTCCCATTATAGGTTTCTGTTAGTTCCAGATCACTGGATCTTATCCTCTTTGAGTGTGGCTTTGTTTACAAAAATAAATACATAAATAAACATAAGTTTTCTCTCTCTTCTTTTTAAATGAGGAACAGGTATGTAAAAACAGATGAGAGCAGCTATATCCACATGACAAGGAAAAATATAATTTATCACTAGTGCTAACTTGTCATTGTTGGAGTATAGTTGAGTCGCAGTCAAGAGCTCCTTGTGCAGTTACAGTCACAGACATGAGGGCAGCTCCACCCAGACTCAGCCTGCATAACTTAAGTGCTTTTTAAAATCATTGTTCTCTGTTAAGAGCCAAGGAGATCATGCATGTGCTCATTTCTCCATCTTGAAGAGAAATCTAAAGGCAAATTTTAATGTACACATAAATCTAAATTTTAGTTTTAGAATGATTTTAGTCTTAGAAGTAAAGTCCTATAACTGTATAAGATGCCATCAGTAGGGAAAGCTGAGTGAAGGGTACACCAGACTTTATTATAACCACAGCTTTTACAAATCCATATTAAAAAGTTTTAAAACTTAGCATCTTAAAGCAACAATTGTTTATCTAGTACACCATTCTTATCAGATGGCAAGTTCAGTGTGGCTTAACTGAGCAGTTCTTTGGCTGGTCTCAGCTCCAGTAACTCATACCTTTGCAGTCAGCTACCAATCAGCTAGGTGTCTCTGCTTCTAGGGATTGGGTGGTTGGGGTCATTTTATCACATAGATCTCCTGTTCAGCAGACCAGCCACAGCTTGTTCACATGGTAGCATTACCAGGGTTCCAAAGTAGCAGCAAGAGAGTAAGGTCCAGCATGCAAACTCTTTTCAAGTCTGTTCATATCAAGTTGCTATAATCCTCTTTTGCAAAACATATCATTCAGCCAACCTAAATTCCAAGGGTTGGGAAATACATTTAAGCTGGGGCGCGGGGGGGGGGAGGGGGGCGGCTATACACAAGATAGTAGTAGAGAATTCCTCATCCTCAGAGATTTATTCTACAGACTCAAAAGGTCAAAAGAGGAGAAACTGGAATGGCTCAGCAGGTTAAGTGCTCGCTTTGCAGCCCCAGGGTCTGAGGATCGAGTCCTGGCCCTGGACCAATGTGGACCCATATGCTGAAATGGGGTGTGCTTCCCATATGGGAGGCCCCTGGTTCTATCCCCAGCTTGCAGGGGCATGCCTCCCATGCAGGAAGCCCCCAGCCCAGTTCCTGCCCTGTGCAGTCCCCGCCCACCTGTGTGGAACAAAACCATGTCAAAAAACTGATGACACACAACTAAGGGGGCTGCTCTGGGCCCTTCCTCTTCTCTATCTATCTATCTCTCTCTCTGTCAAAAATAAGTAAGTAAATAAATAAATAAACAAGTAAAATAAAAAATAAATCTTAAAAAAAAGGTCAAAAGACTAAAACTATCTAGGTCAGGTCTAATCAAAGTGAGGCTATGGAAAAGTAAGAGACTACACTAAAAACTCCTTGAGGAATAGGAGTATGTCTAAAATTTCTTGGTGCCTTTCACGGGCCTCTGTACACAGTTAATGTTCATTTAATATGATTATTAAAATTTAGAAACACACTATAGTGCTGGTTACATTCCCATTGCCCCTCGGCCAGGTAAACTAGCACATGGCATCGGTGAGGGGTAGGTAGGTCAAAGAACAGGAATCCTTCCAGGCTGAGTATATTGTTTGTCTGTTTTTTCTACGTTATATTTCTCTAACATACAGTTTCAAAGTACTTGTAGGATTCATTATTGGGCTTAGGAGGACCGTGAAAATGAAGGACCTGATCTAAATACTTTTCAGGCCTTTCCAACTTGAGCTCAGAACCTAGAGATCTGGTAAGATGCTGACCTGACAGCCAAAAAGCCCAGGCAGAATCAAGGGGCACTTGCCCTTGAATGTTTAGGTTTTGCCAGAACTCAAAGTTCAACTGATGTGATATGAAACAAATTTGCTGTTCCAATAGGGGAAGATTTCTGATTATGACATACTTATCATATTAATTCCCTTTTCCGAGGTAATGGTGTAAATGTTTGCACCCAAGTAAAAAACAGTTTTATTCATTGGAAAATAAGTTAGACTAATACTATTCAAGAAAAAGCTTAACTTTTAGGAAATGCCTCTTCCCTAGAGCTGAAATAATCCCACGGGTTTTCTAAGACTGCAGAGTAAGGACCACACTGAGAACAAAAAAAAAAAAAGAACCAATGAAAAGGATTCTATTCTCAGGGGGAGAGACTCTTCCAAGTAACCTGAATTGCACTGCAGTCTCTCTGGTCTTCCAGTGTGACAGAATAAATGAGACTGATCTAGCATTCGTGCAAATGCCTTTTTAGTGAACTAAACATCAGGCAGGTGCCAATGTTTAAATGAAAGGCAGGGATCTACTAAGGCAAAAGTACTCGACAAAGACAATTCCATACCTCATGATTTGGGATTTCATCAAAGGAGTGCAAATTCTGCACACAAAGTCCTCTGGAAAATGGAACTAATCTACAAAACTTCATTATAATATCCAGATTTTCAGTATTTATCAAAAGTATTTCTGTTTCTAGGCCACTGCCGACTGCATCATCCAAAAAATTTTGTGGCTAACATAAGCCTTATGTCATTGTCATCATAAAAGCATAATTTAATAATAATAATAAATCTCATGTTGGATTAAAGTCTTATGGCTTTCCTAGCATTTCTTATGCAATATTTTCTTTGATATCCCACAACAACCCAGTTAAATAGCTAGGACACTATTATTAGCTGCAAATTACAAAATGAGAAAACTGATCCTCAAAAGTTGAAAGTCGGGGAAGCCGGGATAGCTCAGTGGGTTAGGTGCTCACTTTGCAGCCCCGGGGACCGAGGATCGAGTCCCGGCCCCGGCCCGTGCGGACCCATGTGCTGAACTGGGGAGTGCCACCAGGGCGAGACCCCGGCCCAGTTCCTGCCTGGTGCAGCCCCGCTCCCACCTGTGGAATGAAACTATGTGGAAAAACCGATGATGTGCAACTATGGAGACTGTTCTGGGCCCTCCCCATTCTGTCTGTCTCTGACTCTGTATCTCTCTCTCTCTCTGTCAAAAACAATAAATAAATCTTAAAAAAAAAAAAAAAGTTGAAAGTCACTTACCTACCAATGATAGAGCCTGATCTACTGATTATGAATTTAATGTCCCTTTTCTCTTGTCTCCCGCCATGTTGGAATTCAACAAAGGGGAACCTAAGTTGAAGAACTATCACAGGGACTGAAAACAATGGCTGCTATTCAAAACTGAGGCTCAGAGGACATACAAGCCATCTTGATGGGGCTCTTATGGGCCAAATTTGGGGAAATTTGATCACTAAAATAGATAATGATACTCATAGATTATGACTAAATGCATAAAACTAGAATCTATGAGTCCTTACTGATCTAAATTAATAAAGTAGGTAAATGGGGGTGAAGAGAACACTTCCTAACAGTAGAATTCCAAGTAAAAACCACAGAGGGGATGACAGGTTTTAAAAAATAATGGATTATAAAACAAAGCAGGTGAAAATTTTATGAGAAGAAGGATTTTTACATAGTATCAAAGTGTTCCCCCACAAATTACACATTAATTACAAGGGGGGGAAAGGGTCACTTTACAGTAGAAAAATTGGCAGGCACCACCTTAAACACATGATCACATTCAGCATCCCCAGTTCTAGAACACACTGACAGCATGTACCTCCTGATGTGTTCGTTGTACGGAGAAAGACATAACAGCACTTTTATGGCACTCTTGTAAAAACGGTAAAACTGGAGTCTAATTTGGACAAAGTATTAGAGACCTAAAATTATAGGACATGCTACACATTCTAGCCTGCACTCTTTTAAAATGTCAAGGTCAAGAATGGCTGAGGAAAGTTTCCAGAGTCAGAGTGACTAAAGAGACGTAACAACTAAATAGCACATGAAATCCTGCATTTAATCTTGCTTGAGTCAGGGGAAAGTAGCTATAAACACTATTGGGATAATTGACAAAATTTGAAGATGGACTGTAGATTTTAGATTATGATGTTGTGTCTATGTTAAATTTCCAGATTTTTGATATTTATATTTTGATAAGGTAGTCCTTGTTCTTAGAAAATAAATACTGAAATATTTAGGAGAAAAGTACACAATGTTTCCGATTTATTTTCAAATGGTACACAAGAAATGAGAGGATAAACTTTGTTTGGGGGGAGCAAAAATTCTTAGATATTACATTGGTTATGAACAGATATACATTTTATCTGTGCTCTTAAATTTTACTGTGTTAAATGATTTTTTTGTAAATGTCTAAAATGCCTATGAGGGAATGACAATGAAAAGCAAAAATGGTTGAGAAAAAGAGAGAGAAAACTAAATCAAGTGAATGTCTGTAAAGGAAGTGTGATACATGGAAAGCCAAGTTATAAGAAAAAATCTATATAATTAGAGGCAAAGTGTGAACAAATGTAAGAGTAACAATAGCCGAAGGAAAGGTTCACATAGTCATGTGAGTAATTTTCATTATTGCTTCCCTATAACACACTGCATACATATCATCCATTTAGGCACTTAATTCATCTTATATGGTTTTGTGGTTATTTTATGTATGGTGGACTGTCTTCTTACTGCTTGAGGATAGTTGTGGCCAAGTAGGACCACTCACTTTTTAAGTAGAGCATTTATATGGAAGAAGGTAACATGTTCTAGCTTCAGGAAGAACAGAACAAAACAAAGGTCTTAAATAATAGCAGGTATGATCCAGGTTAGAATGCAAAACACGCTTTTACAATAAAATAGTTGAGAATATAAGTTATTGAGTTGATTATGGAATGTTCTCTCACATGAACCTTAATAATACTTAATAATATTAATAATATTTAAGAATATAATCAATCACACATCTATAAAAGAACAGTTCAAGAGTGTCTTAGTCTGTTAGGGCTGCTATAACAAGATACCACAGACAGAGTGGTTTATAAACAACAGAAATTTATTTCTTACAGTTTTAGAAGCTAGGAAGTCCAAGTTCAAGGTGCTGACAGATTCAATGTCTAGTAAAGGCCCACTTTCTGATTCATAGGTAGTGCCATTTTTCTGTGTCCCCACGTGGTAGAAAGAACAAGCTAGCTCTGTGGAGTCTCTTTTATAAAGGTACCAATCCACTCATGAGTCTCTGTTCTCAAGACCTAATCACCTTCCAAAGGCCACACCTCCCAACAATATCACTTTAGGAGTCTGGACTTCATCATATGAATTTGGGGTATTGGGGTGGGGAACACAAACCTTCAGACCATAGCAAAGAGTGAGGAGCTGGCTTAGAAGAGTCTTTGTTCATTTAATGACACAGGTAGTGTGCTAGGCACTGTTGGCTCAAAGCTCAGTAAGATACACCTCTACCTTTAATGAACTTGTCAACTAGTATAAAGAAAATGTTAGGATTTATCTATCAGCATATCAGAATAGAACAATGTCAACTTATTTCACATTCCCAGTCTTTATAACGTTTTATATTGTTAAATTTATTGAGGTGACATTGGTTGGTAACAGTTACATTGTTTCCAGGTATACAACTATACTACATTGTCTATGTATTGCATTATGTGCTCACCACCCAGAATCAGCTCTCCCTTCATCACCATATAGCTTTATAACTTTTTCCTAACATTTTACCACTATCCTAACTGCTGTCATCATAATTATTACATTTGTATAATATTTTCATCCTACTATCATTGTCACTATACAGCTACCTTTGCAAAATATTTTTGATCTACCAGTGATAACACAACACAAAAACAGGTAAGGAGGTATGCATTTTATACCTCTGCAACCAGGTATACTGAGATGGTAAATAACTCTGGCACCACACAACAGACAAACGAACTAGGATCACCTGAAACCCTGCTTGCAGGCCAAACATGCAAAACCGACTGTTGCCACCATTTTCTGACCATCACATTCCCTTGCTTGATTCATTAACTTAAAATTGTCTTTCAATGCCAATCCAGACTTCTGTTCCCAATTTCCCCCTGTGTTGAAAAGTAAATAGGTTTAACCACAATTTCAAGTCCCTCTGCATGGGTCTTTTGTGCTTACAGCAAACCAGCATCCACTGGAAGGTGTCTGGGCCACTGCCAAGGCAGGTATTTGATTTCTGTGTTGTGCTTCAGTTTAACTCAGCTAACCACAATCCCTTTACACCATTCTTTGCAATGTGCTTGAACTAGAGCCAAGAACCCATCCTACAAAATGAACAAGAAAAAAAGAAAAAGGAGAAAATAAATAAAGAAGGGGCCATGGAAAAAATTAGGGTTTGTGAATATTGCTCCATACATCACATTTTCTTTTTACATTTTTCTTTTATGACTTCACAAAAACATCTATATACTGAATGTGTAGTCATATATGGGAATTACTCTAAGGATTTCCCATTCTTTCCTCCCCACCCAAAAAGGTTATAGGACTGTAAACATGAGGTAAATTCCTGTGATCCTATTCCTTGGGGCATATGCCCTAGTTTTTTACTTTGGAGGATGGGGGTGGGGTGGCAAATGCCTAAGAGGTTTGAATGACTATCCACAGCGAAGATGGCTTTAGCAGGCTTGTGCCCAACATATGATTTATATTATCTCATGCCACTCACTTTTCCTACACCCAGGAAAAAAATTAAAAATGAGTCTCTGCTCATTCAAGATGTTGAATTTTCTAGAACAAGTCTTCCCATATGGAAAGGATAATGGCACTAGGCCAGAGAATGTACAATGGATTCCAAATATTCTGGTGGACAATATTTTTATTCTTCTCCCAATAAACTCCTTATTCTACTCCCCATTACAGATAATAATAATACTTCCTCTAAATTCCCAAATAGTGAGGACAGCATGAACACAGGCACAAAGGCAAGAAAATATGATGCATGTAGGAAGGCGAGCAAATAGTTCAAATGGTAAAAAAGCCCACGAGGGATAATATTGGAAGCGCTAATGACCAGGAGCTTGGGATCAGATACGCTGGCCATGAGCAGCACCAAACCAAAAATGTAATAGTTTCCAATTACCAAAATATTTATTTGGTAGTTGGAAAATATTAAGTAATAAAAGATAAAACTTTGGAAAATTAAGCAACTTAGAAGAAAGACAATGCCACATGAAAAAGAGAGAGAGGGAGAGAGAGAACCAGACATGTGAATTAATAGAATATGAATGTTTCACCTCAAGGATGGGTTCATGTGACTGACGATGGAGTGTCAGGCATAAAAGGACAAATTAGAAGCCTATATAAATCTTAATCTTATAGAAAGTAGCTCATTAGCTCTTAAAAAAGGAGCAAACATTATAGGAGAGAGCATATGGACGCTTTCATATGCCATTATATGACACAATGGGGAAAACTGTCAACATTTTTATCACAAACACAGATGCCAAGTCACATGGCTGCATTTCTTGTACTAACATTTTATTCAGACTCAGAACAGTAAAACATAATTTAAACATGACAGCTGTGTAGGAGGTTAAGCTACTATGCCTCATGTATGTGAATTTCTGATCCTTCCTGCTCATCGAACAATGATGAACCTAAAATAGCTGGAGAAGTGATTGAACAACATGTCTTTCAGGCTCTTGCCATATGATATCACATCTGTTAGCCATTCATAAGGAAAGTGGATGTATTAGAGTTCCACTCCATGATGAAGGTTCCAAATTGAGTAGTATATAATATTAAGGGAAGATCTCTGGTTTTATAGGATGACCATATATAAACCAGGTTCTCTATCTGTTTATAAGAGAAGACCCCCCCCAAAAAAAGGAATTTATTTAGTAAAAAATTGTGTATTTATTTTTACATGTTTAAACTTCAGTCACCTCCAAAGAACTCTCTGTTTGATGCAATACACCTATCAAGATCTGTTTCCACTCCTCAAAACAGTTGTTGAACTCATAGATTTTGATACCTTTTAGTACTTCTGGCATTTTTTGTTTCACCTCTTCCAGCTTGGCAAAACATTTTCTTTCGAGAACTTTTTAAATCTGGGGAAACAAAAAGAGTAGCTTGGGGAAAGATCAAGTGACTAGGGAGGGTGGGGCATGAAGGTCAGGCCTTTTTTGGTCAAAAATTGCTGAACCCTCAGCGTGGTGTGGGCAGGTACAGTGTTATGGTGGAAGAACCAGTAACCTATTTGCCACAAAAGAAAATTCACTGAAGCCAAATGCAGCCTCTCACAATAGCCAGCTAGTAAACTGATGCAGATGGGTTCCTAGAACACTCATCTAGTGGGGAAACCTGTACTACAATGGGGCTGCCCTCCAGAAGATAGTTTCATTTTTTTTGGGGGGGGGGTGTCATCGCTCATATGCCTGATACTACTGCATATAAATAAAGTAACTCTTCCTTTTACCCTAAAAAATACCTCAGTTTAGTGATAAATTACATGGTCCAGACTAGTTTTAAATATCTGATAAGCAGAATGTAGGTTACCACTTTGTTATTCAAGTTCAGAAGCTAAAGTATCCTTTAACTTGGAACGCAACCCACCTTTACAAGCAGTATCTAATTTGATGACTATTAAATGATTTGGTAAAACTACATTCACTAGAGCATCAGGTTCCTGAATACAGTGCTATGTCTTGTTGAACTCATATATCCTCATCCCTTGCACAAGCATTTACTAAATGAATTAGCTGGTTATTGATAGACATGATAGATGATACAGGTCTTCCTTCTTGGATAACTAATAATACAACCATAATGTAAAATAAGTTATCACATAAATTCACAGCTTAGATGCTGTTTTTTTCTTCTCCATTTCTTCCAAAAAGGTATGAAGAAATATATACCCATGTTATAACTTCTTTTCTAGTACATCTACTGATGTCTACCAAAGATGCTCATCCTCCAGAAGTCAGCCCAAATCACAAAACTTCAAAGTTAAGCCTCCACGATGTCTCAGTGATCCAGGTCAGAGTGTTATTTCCCAACAGAGCCAAAGCCATCTACTTTTCACTGTGCCAAACCAGCAATATTTCCAACATGGGATACATATAATGCAGGAAATTCCAGTTCTAGGACTCAGACTTGAATTACCCTGGCTATTATTGTTAAATTACATGTGTCAAGAAGCAGTTTTTTCCTGTTGGAGGTAGACAGTTGGACATGTACACTGTGGTTCACAGAAGCAATGAAAGTGTACTATGTTATTAGATTCTAAAATTGGGTAATAAATCTAAAAACAGTCCATTTAAGAGGATTATTTTTAGTTCTGATTGTAGACATAATTTAGAATTGCATTAGTGATTACTGTGCTCATACTATAGGAATCACTAAAGAAAGTTTATGAATTACCTCTTTTGGACAACTCATTTAAATAGGGCTCAAGTTCAATTGTTTGATATCTGGGGCATTTTTATGAGAAACATTCCTAAAGTTATCAGGATTATTCACATGATTTCTATCCTTAGCCATTCTGTTAAGATGGCACCTTCAAACCTGTCTCTTTGAAAATCCAACTATATTTTAAGTAGCCAATAACTTTAGCAATGAAAACGGAATTATCCTGTAAATAGTAATATCATTGGTTCTTGGTTAAGGGGGAAAGTCATTCTGAATTAAAGAGAAAATATATTGGTAAAGCAAAAGGAGTGCTATAAGAAATACTTTAAAAACTGTCTCATTTGTCTTTTTTGTCCTTAGTACCTCATTTATAATAAATGCTACATATATGTTACACTGCATTGAAATTCATATTGGGTCTTTTTTGCTTTGGCCAAAGTGTGTGTGTGTGTGTGTGTGTGTGTGTGTGTGTGTGTGTGTGTGTGTGTGTGTGTGTGTGTGTGTGTGTGGGTGTGTGTGTGTGTGTGTGTGTGTGTGTGTGTGTGAG
>PVKE010034700.1:0-17264 GCA_004027555.1 Craseonycteris thonglongyai
TATTAGTGGGAGTAATACAAAGTGTAGTATGAAAAAAGCCTTCCAAAAATTACTTAGATAAATAACAAGGATAGAGAATAAAAGCATGAAACCATCTTGCCATTTCAAATTACTAATTAAATTAGGTCCATGAACTATGAGCTTGGGCTGACTTCTTGTAGTCCCTAATCACTAACCTAAGATAGGAAGAGTATCCTTTCAATAAAACTTTGAAAAGAAAAGAAAAAAGGAAAATCTCCATAAGGGAGGACCATGAACCAAATATAAAAGATATCAGAAAAGATTCTTTTCATGGCATACATCTTTTGAAATTCCAAATCTTACACTATTTGTTTTGTAAAAAGAACAAATTAATAAGTTAATTTATTAGTCTGACAGAGGAAAGAGACCATCTTCTGATCATTCACCAAGGATCTCTAAAAAAATATTGGTTTCATTTTACAGAGGAAAAAACTGATGTTCGAAGAGGTCATATTATTAGTTCAAAATCCAAATCTCGTCTTCTCTAGTTACCTCCATCAATTTCTGAACCCCTATCTCTACATTTACTTTTACCTACCCCACATGCCTTCCTTTCTGCTCACTGCTAGAATTTCAAAATCCAGGATCTAGGAAATCCCCAATGGGCGGCATTTCTCAAGAAACAATGGCTCACACCACTCTAGCTTTTTTCCACGCCTTTATTTGCTTCCTAAGCAATTCAGGTAGAATTTTAGTTGTTCATCAGGATTTACATTTTAAAACCAAATTTGAGACATTGATTGATTTTGATGAAAGAAATAACTCTTCGTGGTGGGATTATGAACTTCAGGGGAAGGGTAAAATGAGTGAAGGCTGTCCTAGTGTCCTTGAAATCCCACTGCCACAGCCTCCATAGAGGAGTGGCCTTGCTGTGATTCTTCCAGCCCACACTCCAGAAATCTGCTGTACAAAGATAATCATCCTTGAGTATGGCCCATGAATCAAGAAATTTAACCCCAAAGAGAAAGTTTCAGAAAATATAGGGGATAAGGGGGATGATTTCAGACAATTAACACAACTACAGTGTTTAAAAAGAGGAAAAAATCCAGAAGGATTTGTGTTCTTATCTGCCCAGAGATGAGTCACCTACTCTTGATTTTTCTGTCATTTGCTCACTCTTCTAATTAATGCCTCTGTGACTCCCACAGATGTTTCCACACTGACTATTGCACTCTTCCTTCACAGCTTGCTGGATCCCTATCTTGTAATAGAGTTTAACCTCTTTTAGTTGGTGCTCAGTAGCATTTCAACACAGGACTAGTTTAAGGATAATCTCAACTATTTAGAGGGAAATTTAAGATAAAGACAATGGTCTGCAAAGGAAATAGCTATGTAGCAATATTTGTGCTACAATCTCTAAAGAAAGACAGGAAAATGAATAGAAAGGCTACTTGCCAAAAGCTCTTATCCCGCCCATTTTTGCATGACTATTTGGCATATCAGCAAGCACTTGAGTGTAATTTCTTTGTCTGTACTTGTCTTCTTTCTCCCCGCAGTGTTACAACTTTTTAGCTAAGCCTCATCAACCCACTTAAGCAAGCATAAGTGGGAATTTCCATCGAACACATTTCTAGAGAATGTCTGATGTTGGTTATTGAGTTGGAAGCAGATATGTTATCTAATGCACACAAAACATTATTTAACCCCTTTTACTATCATCATATTTCTATTCCAATATTTTAATATTCAATCAGTCACTGAGTCACAAAGAGTTTGCCTCTTTTCTGAGAATTCTAAGTGTATCTAAAAAGCTAAATCTCATAGATGAAGTCAGAAACCAAGCTGTGACCAGGAAATGGGATTTTTCTGTGGCTTTTCATTAAATAGACGCCTGGGTACTTTAAGTTGACCCACAGCTCAATGAACTCTTGTAGAAACTTACAATAAGCCATTGCAATAGTAGCTTGAATAAAAAGGAGAAAAAAGACCCAGTCCCTGACTAATGTTTTTCAGTCTGATGGAGAATATAAGTAAAATAATTTATATCTATACTGATGATCCTAGGAGGCAGGCATTGTCAACTGGTATAAAAATCATCCTTCTGGGGAAAAGCCGGGACGGCTCAGCGGGTTGAGCGCTCGCTTTGAGGCCATGAGGACCGGGGATCGAATCCCGGCTCCGGCCCAGGCAGGACCCACGTGCTGAGCTGCGGAGTTCCCACAGTTCGGTTCTCTAACTGTCTCTGTCTCTGTCTCTCTCTCTGTCTGTCAAAAAGTAGAATGGAGATAACTATGCACTGAAGATGGGGAGATAATTTCTCTCTATGGGTGTGAGAAGATAAAAAAAAAAAAAAAAAAAAAAAAAAAAAAAATCATCCTTAGGGAGGAGTGTGAGGTGGCCTGGTGCTTCCACAAGGCTAATAACATGGTGTTTCAAATTTAGTTCAATCTCATTTAAAGAGTAAGGGTGCATGTACCCAAAAACGTCACGTAGTCACACAGAGACCTTTCTCTGGGAGCCATGCAGATTTCCCAACCTCATGAGTTCTCTTTTCTGAATTAGTTCCCATTCTCATCACTTGCAGCTTTGATATTGCCTCAGCCAGCTACCCAAATGTTCTCTTGATTTTTCTTCTGATTCATTTTTGTCAGTTAATGTGTGTTTTTTCTCATGAGTCAGACTCTTCTCCCTAACTGTAGTGACCTTTTATCAACCTTCCAGCTACTTCTCTTTTGTTGTAAACATTCTCTAAATTGCTTAAACATCCATCATTCTTTTTTAGTTGAAGAGAAAAAAGAAAATAACAACGGTGCATAGTAGAAGGGAATTTGGAAATGCTATTCTGAAATGTGATGTGAACTAATTGGAAAGTGAGGAGGGGAGGAAAGCATCCAGGACTAGTAAAGAAATACCAGAGCCTAGAGTACACCAAGCCATACAGCATAGAACACACCTGAGAAATCTGGAGACATCCTCCAAAAAAAGTATTTTTGCAAAGGGATAAAAAAAGTAAGTGGATGAGAAGACTCATTTGGGATATCAAATAATATAATCTAGTAATGGGTTTGATATCCTTTATTCTAGGAGAAGTAGTCCATGGATTGGAACTCACAAGCAGTGGAGAATTCTTCCTGAGGGATCTGGGGCATGAGTGAGTTTTATATTAATAAAATGTTAGAAAAGGCAATGGTGGGGCAGGATGTGATTCGCTAGCAGGTCAGGGATTTCATGGTAAGGCTAGCAGGTCCTACTTTTTAGGGTAAGGAGAGCTAGCTAAAGCTAAGTTGGAGGATTGTGAGGGGTGCACATTAGGTTTCCTAGACAGTGAGGCATTTCCTGTAAACGTGGGTTGACTTAGGTTGGGATTTGTGCTGTGGGCTGGACCATGGGCAGCCTCCACTTGGTAGACCCTGATTTATAAATTTCCTTTATCATGGATATTGTTCCAAAAAACTAGCAATGTAAAAATGAAGCAAAGTCCACAGTTGCTATATTCATTTAAATATTCACTTATTCCACTAACATTTAGAAATCATGTTCATTTGTACTAAACCTCCTACCAGGTAACTGGGTTATTGTGGAACAAAACCAACCTCTCCTCAAGGAGTTCAGGTTCAGGAGACAAAGGAATGTTAAAGAACATTTCTCACATGTATTGATTTTGAGCAAAGGCCTACACTTATTTTAACATTGCCTTAAGAGTCCTAGCTGCACAGAGAGACAGTTCAAATCTTGCCTATACAAGAAGTTTTATAGAAAAAATACAAAACAAAACAAACATAAAAACACTTCTTGATAAGATTGCAACTGTAGGTGCCATAAAGAAATGTATGTTAAAGTTTGTTAAAGGTTTTAAGTTTATGAAACTATCATATTTATATCAATTTTGTAGGCTAAACTATAATTTAACTGCCCAGGATGTTAATCTAATAGACTACCAATTAGTAAAGAAAAATTGCTCTAGAGATGTTATCAAAAAGTAATTATGTTTTTTCTTAGGTTTGAAACAATTTTCTTTTCAATCCCTAAAATGTATTCTAAAAAAGGGGCCGGGGAGGAGTGACACATAAACTGAAAATTATAAATACTTGTGTTTTGCCTATCATGAGTAAATATAGTAACAAATAAGAATTGTTAATAACAGCAAAAATGAGAGAGAAATATGCAATGTCTGCTACATCAAGTTATAAAGGGACATGATTACTCCCTAGGGGAACTTCAGTGGTTTTCTGTCCTCTACCACATCATGTATGGAATATTCTGTCAACCAACAAATTCTCTTCACTCTGACTTTTTCATCAAGTATTCGTATTATTACCTAGCAGTAAAAAGTGCTTTCTGGGCAGAGACCTGGTTTGAATATCTGCCTTACCACTTAATCAGGCTGAAGGTTGGAAATGTCATTTAAACTTTCTGCACATTAGATTCCTCATTTCTAAAATGAAAGTCATTTCCCACCTAGTAGAGTGTTTGTGAAGTATACGTAAGATAATGTATCTTAAAGTACCCAGCACAAAGTTAGCATCCAATATATTACAATTACTTCAATTATATCATCATCAATTTTTTATTTTTTTAGCCAGTGTGGGTATCGTCTGCCTATTGTTTGGGATAGAAATCAAAGCATCATAGCTTTGGCTCTCAGCTACAAAACTTAGTAGTTATAAAATCAGAGAAGATCATTTAATGTTTCTCATTTAAATTCTTCATCTATAAAACTGGAATAAAATAAGAATTACATCTCAGAGTTGTGATGGCAACTAATTGAAATAATATGACTAAGAGCCCACTGCCATATGGTATCGTCCTAACTAAATGACATTCTCCTTACCCAGAATATCCAAAATGGTATTTTGGCCAATTGGGAGGCATTCCTGAGTAAGTGAATAAATAAAGAAATTAATTTGTCAGTTTGGTTGTAAGTTTTATTAATGTGAGGCCGTCCTCTAAGACCTTCTTATCCCCCTGAGAAAGTGATCAAATCACATTAAAAAATGAGCAAAACTGAAGATAAAATCAAGATAATTGTCCACATAAGAAGCCCTCACTGTGAAATCATTTGTTCTCTGCTTTAAACTGAGTATAAGTGCAACAGACTCTCAGTTAACCAGAATTCAAGCAACTAGCACTCTCAAGCAACCTGCAAAAAAATAAAAGAAA
This sequence comes from Craseonycteris thonglongyai, assembly GCA_004027555.1. Taxonomy (NCBI): domain Eukaryota; kingdom Metazoa; phylum Chordata; class Mammalia; order Chiroptera; family Craseonycteridae; genus Craseonycteris; species Craseonycteris thonglongyai. The sequence goes on from PVKE010034700.1 coordinate 5,122, forward strand.
TAATACTATTTACATTTATCCAGTATCAGTGCCGGTTAACTGAGAGTCTACTGTATATAAAAAGAAATAAAAATTAGAGTACTAAGTTCCATGTTGTATGTCTAAGAGGAAAAATATGGTTAGAAAAATTCCTGTAGATGGAGTGCAGGGAACCGAGTCTGATTTGAAGTCCCATTGGCTGATAGGCATGAGAGAAGTTTCTCAGGAATTTGCATCCTGTGTCACCATTCTCCATATTCCCCCTGGTACCCGTGTATTGAGATCTCGGCTTCAGTCATTCTGAACTACCGGTACCTCATATTCTCTGATGGTTTGTTATCCTCGTTTCAAAGTCTTTGTACCATCTCGCCCCTCTCCCAGAAGTGGCTCTGTGCACTTTCTCTTTTCCTTTTTTCTCCACCTGCATAACTTTTAAGACTCAGCACAAGTGTCACTTCCTCTTGGAAGACTTCCTGCTCTCACATCACTACACTTTCTCTGTGGTGGTGGCAGTGGTGGTAGTTTGGACACTGCCATGACCTTCACCATAGACATTCCAGGCAATATCTTTTGATTCTCCATCTCCCCTAAGGCATCAAATGTAGGCTCTATGTTTTATCTCCACCAGCCTTATTTTTAACCTTACGCCTAGTCCTTCGTATGTTCTCACTAATACCTCACATGAGACAGACAAGTCAAAAATGAAGATATAGATAAGGTCAAGTTCCAAGTAAAGATAAAAATGGGTACCTTTATCTTTATTTGGTGGGTAGAGGGTAAGTATTGAGATTTCTTAGCATATTATTCTTAGGAAGTTTTTGTTGTTATTTGTTTTATTTTGGTTTTAGTATAGGGCACATGTTTTTTTTTTTTCATCTCTAAAAAAGTAATAATAATTACTATTCAAGATAATTGTAAGATTTGTAAAAGATTACATATGTAAATGTGCATAGCTTCATACTTGGACCAAGGTAAGAAATCGATAGATGTTGCTAGTCTAGCCCAAATATCAGTAATCTTTTGACAAAAAAAACAAGTTATAATAATGAGTGACTTACATAGACCTTATTTAAATTTTTATAGGGAAAGTAGAAAAAACTACTATCTACATTTCACTCTCCACCATCAACCACTGAAAACCCGCAAAATAAAGACTCTTCTCAGACATAATGCTACTGGGAATCTCCTCTTTAACCCTTAGGTAAGTACCTAGGAGTAGAATGACTAGATTATATAATAAATGGATACTTAATTTAAAAAAATACCAACAGTTTTACAAAGTAGTTTTACCATCTCACATTTCAATCAAGTGTATATAAGAGTTTCAATTTCTCCACATTGTTGCCAGCTTTCAGTTTCATCCATCCTTTTGATTTTAGCCATTTTATATCGTATTCATAATGGTCTTATATCCACTTATTCAAATTTATAAGAAAGGGACCATAAAAACGAACATGACTCTTGAATAATCACTTAAGTAAAGAGGAGAAGGCTAATTTATTTGCTGAGAACAGGAAGATCTTAAGGAAAGAGGTGAATCTTTAAAGTAAATCATGAAAGGAATGAGAACAGTTCATAATCAGAACACACAAAGATTTCATGGTAACACAGGGAGCCTAGTTGAAACATTATCCAACAGGGCTGCATAATTTCTCCAATACTGTTCAGTCTCTTGGCAATAGCAGGAGAAAATCAGGGTCCAAGTTTGAGATAATAACCACACCGAATTATTCAGGATGGGATAGCTCCTGAAGCAAATGATCCCCAAATTCCAATGGCTTGTTGAAAAAAAAGGGTTTGCTTCCAACTTGACTTTGACAGGTAAGCAGTGAATGGTCTGTGTTCCACAATCACTCAGGCATCCAAGATCATTTATCTTGTCTCTCTCTAATCCTGTAGATCTTCTGTATTCTCTTCGTTCATCCAATGGACCAGGAAAAGTGCTAGAACTAGACATGGGAGACTTTTATGGACCAGGCTGAGAAGGGCTGCTCATTACTTCTGCTCACACTGAACCGGCCAGAACTTATTTATTTATTTCATCTAATTGCAAGGAAAATGGCTGAAGAAATCATCTGTCCTGGAAAATGAGGATAATAAAGACACTGTTGGCTACTTTCAGTCTCCGACACACAAGGCAAAAGTCAGATACCACAATATTTTCCAGAATCTGGTCAAAAACAAAGACAGGAATTTTTCAAGTTCAGTTTATATAGTAACATGATGTATTATACACCTTCATTTTTCATTTTTCCTCCTGAAAGCTGGTTTCTACACCCACATTCTCAATATCCTTTGCACTTAGTGCCCAGTTTAAGATTTATTTTATTGTTTTGGACAGAGACAGAGAGAGACATAGAGAGACAAAGAGAAGGAGGAGGGCCCAGAGCAGTCTCCACAGTTGTACATCATCAGTTTTCAACATGATTTTGGTCCACACAGGTGAGCAGGGACCGTGCAGGGCAGGAACTGGGCTGGGGGCCTCCTGCATGAGAGGCACGCCCCCTCAAGCCAGGGGCTGAAATGGGAGGCAAGAACCAAACTGGGGGCCTCCCGCATGGGACACACTCCCTAGTTCAGAATTATGGGCCTTCACAAGATGGGACCAGGATTCAATCCTCAGTCCCTGGGACTGCAAAGCAAGCGCTTAACCCACTGAGCCATTATGGCTTATCCTCTTTTTTCCCTTCATTCCTGGCAACACCCTCAGTTGGATGTTAGAGTGCATGTTACTCCTTCAACTCTCAGCTTTGTGCTGAGAACTCACCATTGTGCTTGAGTTTGCTCCCTCTCCAGATATCCATTCCAGCTGCATTGGTCTGATTTAGACTTGTGCTCAGGTAGTTAGTTTCCTCTGCTCTATTCTTTGCCTATTCAAAATCTTATTTATTCTTTAAAAGCTCAACTTATATCTAATGACACTCCTCTGTGAAGTGATCCCATACTACCCGAATGCCTAAGGTCTTGACATGCTTTTAGATTATGTATCTTCCACTTACTTTGGTCTTGGATTGGGAACTCAAGAACATTGAGATTTTTTTTTTCTTTCATGTGCAATATGAAAGTAATAGTTGTCTTACAAAATAATGGTAAATGTTCAACCTAGTATATAAAGTAGAAAATATCTGTTCTATAATAGATATTCAAGAATCCTAATGATAATTTCAGTTCTGCTCAGAACTTCTTTGGCATTTTAATTTTATCAGTCTTTTCACACATTAGCACATCTTCCCATATGTTATTGGTATTCGTATACTGCCCTCTCCTAGTCATTGGATTTGGGATTACAAACAGATGGTTTTCTTAAATGTGTGCGTGCATCTGTGTGCGTGTGTGTGAATTTTTAATAGTACAGAGCACATTTACTCATAGCACGGATCCAAAAAATGCTAAAATTCTCATCAAAAAAGTAGATGGTGAAAAAATTTAAGTTAATGTGGTAAGAAGCACATCGACTTTTAATAAGAACCAATCCTACCTAAGCAAGCACAATATATTTCAATAAACCTGAAAGTATTGTATGAACTATCGCATGTGATACAAATGCCAATGATTATTATTGCAAAGTAGAATAATATTGAAGTTAAATTTTTGTGTGTTCTCCAATTACCATTAAGAGTGCTATTCGTAACTCTTTTCATTGCTTTCCTTCCCCAGGAGGTGAGACAGAATAAGTCCCTGTTGAGGGAAATTAAACTCATTGGTCATTTTCTACCAAGAAATTGCTTGATAGAGCCATATACAATTCAGTAATTGCTCCTCTTTCCTAAATATTGCAGAAAAGCCTCGTGAAAATTGGGTTTAAGGGGAAGCCAGGATGGCTCAGTGGGTAAAGCGCTCACTTTGCAGCACCGGGGACCGGGGATCGAATCCCGGCCCTGGCCCATGCGGAACCATATGCTGAACTGGGAGCTCCCCCAGTTCAGTTCTCTCTCTGTCTCTGTATCTCTCTCTCTCTCTCTCTCTCTCTCTCTCTCTGTCTCTCTCTCTCTCTATGTAAAAAAAAAAAAAATTAACTATCATGATGAGATAATAAAATTTTAAAAAAAAATTGGGTTTAAGCATATCAAGACAGGCTTCAGGACATGACCAACTGTACATGTATACTGAAGAGAAACTTAACACGTATTCAGAATTTGAAGGTCTATAGCAAAGTGGTATTAAACACATTTAATTATTTCATATAAACAGATTTCCCTTATATATGCCACTGATAAAAATAAATATTCCACAGTCTTTCAGGATATGTAATATTAATCTCTGTATTAGTATTAAGATCTTGCTACCAAAATTGCTATTCAGGAAGTTGATTTATAGCATTAAAATTGTTGTTTCTTATGTATTTCTAATAAACTAGAAGCTAGCAAGATAGTATGAGAGAGTAAGAACTGGGGCTAAAATAAAAAAATAAATACAACTAAAAATATCTCATGCCCTCAATTTTTGAGACCCTAAAGTGATATTTAAAAAGAGTTCATGGGGAAAGCCGGGACGGCTCAGCGGGTTGAGCGCTTGCTTTGAGGCCCCGAGGACCGAGGATCGAATCCCGGCTCCGGCCCAGGCAGGACCCACATGCTGAATTGGGGAGTTCCCACAGTTCGGTTCTCTAGCTGTCTCTGTCTCTGTCTCTCTCTCTATCTGTCAAAAGTAAAATAGAAATAAATATGCACAGAAGATAAAACAATTACTCTCTATAAATATAAAAAAAAAAAAAAAAGAAAAGATATAAAAAGAGTTCATGTTATGGCCCTAGTTGAAAATACTTCTATCATTGCCATTTACTTCTGAGAGCATTAAACTGACATGGAATGTAGGTTGCTTTTGATTGTGTAAAGATTGGAAGAGACAGAGCTTTTTCAGGTTTAAAGATTTTCTCTCTACTTTAGGGACATCTGTAGTTAAACCAAATGAGAGAGTATAAAATATGTCTATTTATTTAATCAAAGTAAGAGTCTGATGATAAGCAATAAGAGATATAGGGCAAAATGTGTCTACAGAGTGCTCACTATTTTACATATGTGAATTGACATTACTTCAATAACAACTATGATATATTAAGTGCTACCATATGTGAGGCATAGTACAAGGTGCTTTGCAGATTACGCCTATTGGCTGAAGTGCATCTACCCCCACCCACTCACCTGCCAACACTATTTCACCATTCCTCAAACACACACATTCATAAAAAAAATTCTGGAAACAATTACCTCGGGGTAAGATATAACCATATAAATCTACCACCCTGTTTTGGTTTTGTTTGTTTGTTTGTTTTGTCGTGTCCCATGATTTAAGATTTTCCTGCTTAGCTGCCCTTTTAGGTACTGCAGTTACTCCCATTCATCCAGCCATGCATCCTTCCATCCATTTATTCAAAGCTAATTAAGAATATGCATTGACTTACTGTGAGTTAGGTACTTCCTATTGGATGCAAAACAGATATGATTTTTATTATCACAGAACTTTAGTAGAAGAGATAGACAATAATCAAGTAATTATTATACCTAAATACCTAAATAGCTATATACTAAAGTAATAACTATGGTATAAATAAGTCATATGAAATGAGAGAGAACAACAGTAAGATCTAAGTTAGTTTGGGGGCTTGGAAAAAAATATGAAGAAAATAGTACTTAAATGGGCATCAGAAAATGATTAGGAGTTAGTCAAACGAGAAATGTGGGGAGAAGGAAGAGGATTCTAGGAATAAATACTAAAGTTGAATCAGAGCCTAAGCATTGGAGTAACTAAAAAAGGACTAGTGAGTCAACCGTCTATTGAGTGGGACAGGTAGAAGGAAGCAGAAACAGATCATGAGGTCTCAATGTGTGTCTTTCAGTGGTTTTAGATCTTTTTTAAAAAACTATTGAGAAATATTTACAATACTGATTATATTATGTAATCTTTGTACTGTATAATAATTGTAATACTTATAAAATTTAAGTATTTATAATACTGAGGATTTAAAGCAGAGGACTAACATGATTAGATTTATGTTTTGAAAAGAATTGCTATGACTGCTGGTAAGGAGAAGACACGGGATATAAGACAAAAAAATAAATAATGGCTCTTTGGACCACAGTTGTGGCAGCGTTGAGAGATATTTCTATAGAGAAGACTTGATGACAGTTACCCTCCACTATGGTTCCCAATGATCTTCACCTCTTGATATTTACACTCTTTATAAGCTACTTCCATAATGAACCGGATTGATCTGTGTGACCAATAGAATATTATAGAAGTGACAATGTATGACTAGTGAGGTTAGATCATAAAAGGCATTGTAGTTTGCACCTCGGTGTCTTAGATTTGCTCATTCTGGGGAAAGCCAACAGCCATGTCATGAGGATACTCAAGCTACCCTTTTCAGAGGTCCCTGTGGTGAAGAATTGGGGCTTTACACCAACCATCAAGACCAACTCGTCAACCCTATGAATGAATGAACTTCAGTGTAGATTTTTCTGCCCTGGTCAAGCCTTCTGATCAATGCAGCCTTACCTGACATCTGACCACAATGTAAGAGAGGCTCTGAGCCTGAATTGCCCAGCCAAGTTGTATCTGAGTTCTTGAACCACAGAAACTGTGAGAGATATGGGTATTGCTACTTTGAGCCACTAATTTGTTACACAGCAATAGACAGTTAACAATGGTGACAAATGGCATGTGGTGAGTGATGAAGAGGGCAATATCAAGGACAATTATTAGTTATTTGGCTTGCATAGCTGGTTTGACATGCTTCTACAGAAAATATAGGCAGTGACCTATTTTTTGATGATAAAACTATTTCTGTTTTATTTTAGAGGAATTTGGGGGGTACCTTTGGGACACCCAGTGATTATATCGGGATTGTTAGTTGCTAGCAAAGTAAACAAGTTTTGTCTGATTCATACAAAAACAAAAATAACTACAGGTTATTGGGGAATATTTTTTTGAAGGAAAAAGAAAAATGTCAACATGAACTTTTACTAAGCCATTATTTCTTAAACAAGAGACAGAAAGCACTGTATGTACAGAATAACCTGATAATTTGGAAATTTTCTTTTTCATAACTTCTTATGAAAAGACACCATTAAGAGAGTTAAAAGGTAAAAACAACCCATAGAGAGAGATAAGATATTATAGACATATCAAACGATTCATTCCCAGAGTACATATTAAAAAAAACTGCAAATATTTGCAATATAAATATTAACAAAGCATTATATCAAGAATCTACAAAGAAAAACTGCAAATTAATGGGGGGGGGGCGGGAAATAACAGTCTAAAGAGAAACGATCACATGCTTGAATAATCAGCTCAGGGAAGAAGTTATCCAAACAAGAAATACATGCAGGAAAAGGTATACTCAATTTCATTGTTGCCATGGACTGAATGCTTATGTCACCCCAAAATGTATAGGTTGAAAACTTAATCCTCAATGTGATGGTATTTGGAGATAAGGCCTTTGTGGGCAATTAGGGTTAGATGAGCTCATGAGGGTGGAACCTGCATGATGGAATTAGTGTCCTTATAAGAAGAGACAAGAAAGAACTTGCTTCCTGTCTCTCAGCCATGGGAGGATGCAAGGAGAAGGTGGCTCTCTTCAAACACTGGATCTGCAAGAGCCTCGATCTTGGACTTCTCAGCCTCTACAGCTCTGAGAAATGTTCATCATTTAAGCCACCCAGTATATATTTTTGTTAGAGCTGCCCAAAATGACTAAGGCAATTGTTTATCAAGTAAATACAAATTACAACTAGGTCAACACTACTACATAGTCACCAAAATAAACAAAGTGAAAATGCCAGAAAACACCAAGTGTTAACGGGAACACACATGAGCTGGGATTTTTATACACTCTAATAGAAGAATAAATTGTTACAATCACTTTAGAGAACAGTTAGTAGTACCTAATAAAATTGAACATTCACAAATCCTATGACTCAGCAATTCCACTCTTAAGTACGTATCCAATTTAAGTGCATATGTGTATCGACCAGAAGACAAATGCAAGATAGTTTAGAACAATACTGTTGTCAATAATAATAGAGATGGTCCCATCTGGCAACTATTCAAATGCTTGTATGTAGAAGAATGGAGTAATAAATTGTGATATCACATGATATAAATATACCAACAAGAATAAATATGTTTACAACTCCATGAAAACTGTCAATGAATCTTAAGAACATATTGTTAAGTGAAAGAATCTAGTCACAAGAGTGTATACTGTATGATACTATTTATACAAAGTTCCAAATTTGTGGTTATCAGGATATGGTTACCTTTGTAAGAAAGGCTGTGAAAGAAAGTGTGCAGGAAGGAAGCTTCGGGGTGTGCAGATTATATATTTATTATTTTTTAGCTTGCAATCATTTACTAAGCCTACACACTTATAATTTGTTCCTTTTCCATATTAATTTTATATTTCAACAGAATGTAAAAGAAAAACAATATTATATAGTAGCTCACAGAATCATTACTCTGGTACAGTCAGGTCCACAAATATAGATTCAGGAACAGTGGACATAGAACTAGTCCAGTGAGAACCCCACTGTAGACAGGGTAGCTTGTACCCCTACCCTGCAAACACTGAACCCTGAGTCGTGTAACTGGTCCACCACAGCTGTTAGTCTGGGATGTTGATCGTTTATCCCTTGCTATCATTGCCAAAGGAAATGTCTCACGAATTTCAATTCATATGTCACCATTTCTCCCTTCAGAGTCTGTGGCAGGTACATCTGAATGATGGATTCTAGGTCATGTTCACATGCTCTTAACTACAAGGAAATATGGGAAAACAGGACTTGGAATTTTATACTTCTATTATGGCACAGGGTTGTGCCTCTTAATTTCCTCAGACAAGAAAAGCAGGTTTATATGCTGGAAAGTCAAAAACAATGTCAAATTTTGACTATATTTTATCATGCAGTAGCGTGGATATACCAGGACTTGAGTCTGTAATGCAAAAGAGAAATCTGGTATGGAGATCTGAATTTTGAATTACTAATATAAATATTAATTGACACTGTGGGTATAGATAATATCAGCAAGAACATAGAAAGAGGAAGAGAACTTGGGTCCTGCTCTGAGGGATGTCAGCATGTAATAGAAAGTGATAGAAGGATAGGCTGACAAGGTAAAGAGCTAAGGAGAAAAACTAGAAGAGTGTAGAGTCACAGAAGGGAAAGTGCTCTTTCAAGAAAAGGGTCAAATGATGTTGAAAAGACAAGTAAGATAAAGTGGCAAAATATTGTACAGACAATATTTATAGAGACATGGAAGTCTTTGGTAACTTTAATAAGAACTATTTCTATGGAGTGGTGAAACAGATGGGGGATGACATATTAGAATGAATGGATTTGGAAGTGGGAGGACAAAGAATGGAAACAAGTATAAATAACTATTTTGAAAAGTTTAATGATGAAAGAAAGGAGCAAACTTTCCTTGGCTGTCTCATTTTGTCTCCATTAATAACACTTGTCCTTCTATATGGTGAGTAACAATATAGGAGGACTTCATAATAATTTGTAACCCAGGCAATGCTTTTTTTTTTTTATGGTACTTGCATCCCTCATCAGAAAAATTTTAGAGGCATGTCCTATGCTTTTTTTTCCATATTTTTATGTTTTAAGGGCTTGAAACAATAAATATTTTTAAATAAGTAAATCAGTGTTTTCTGATATAATCTCCACAGGGACCTTGAAAAGTAATAAGAAAACTGAGACTCATAAAGTTTATGTAATGTTTTCATGTTTGTCCAGGTAAGTCTGTGAGTGAAAGTCAAGATTTAAATTCAGGTGCACCATTACCCTACACTAACTCCTGAAAATTTTCATATGTACATATAAGTGACCTCATTCTCGTGGATGGTCATAATTCTCCATTTCTAGAAATTGCATCTTCATGCCGGGGAGCAAGAAAGGAAGCAGATAAAGATGCTAAAAAGGGGAAGCGGGTTGGAAGCTGAGAGCTGACAAGGGTGGAGGTGCAGGAAGCTGAAGCATGGTGTTACCCTGGATGAATTGGGGGCCAAGCCAAGACAGTTATCATATTCCAGTGTATTATTTTGCATACGGATAGCATTATTGATTTCTAGAGTTATATCTTTTCACTCATAAGCACAAATAAAAGAATTTAAGACAACTATATTGATATGAAATTAGTACTACCCATATATAATGTGCATCCTTATTTTTCCCTCACAAATTTGGGCAAAAAAGTGTGCATTATGCATAGCAAAATATACTACTACATACAAAGCCTGCCTCCCACAGCCCCTGCTTGTTCACGTTCCTCCCAGGTACCATCCCTTGTGGTCCTGCATGGGCAAGTAATGTCTTCCACCCCTGGACTGTGAGGATATGCGACTAATAAAGTGCTGTCACTCTCATCTTTCCACTATTGGGTGTCCTATGTTTTAAAATGTTGTAATTTTTAAGGTGGGGGATACGTCCCTTAACAACAGAGTGAATAGGAGGTGATCTAAATAGTTGAGCAGTAGGAAATTGCTAAAATTTGACAGATTTTGACCTAGAAAATGATGATATGATTCAGCCTAATAATTGGTTTACATCAGGGACCATGCGATATCAAACACATAAATCCTTAAATCTTGAAATCACTCCAGTTCAATAAGATTATCATCTAACGCTAGACATGTGGAAAGAGACTACACAAGACAGCCAACATTCTCTTGCCTAATAAGTGGAACAGATGGCTTTTAGTGTTTCTTTTTATCTCACTCTTTATCTCCATGTCTGTAATGTGTGTTTGTGTGTTTATCTTGTTCTCTGTCTCTATCTCTCTCTTCCCAGTGTTATAACATAGCTGCACTTTCTTGAAAAACCATAAAAATGTTACTGGCCATTGTGCAACTTGACTCATGCTTTATAGGAAGTTTGGGAGTCTTGTGAAGACATATAAATTTCTTGGAAAGTTGTTAACCCAAGTATTATGTGTTCAAGCACTCATATACAGGAATTTAGGGAAATTTAGGAAATTACATATTTTCCTGACCTGAGAAATAATTGAGACATTTGTCTCTCTCTCAGGAAACAGAAAAAGGAAGCAGTTAAAGGTTTAAAATGGAATGGACACAATGAACACCTTCTGTCATATTTCAATTTATGACCCTGAATAAAGCATCCCAACCCTCAACACCCCACATAAAATAGTACATATAATATATAAAAATACATAAATAATATAAAAATATAAATAATATAAATGAAAACAAAATATAAATTTTCTTTTTATGTATACACACACACATTCTTGATGTTTCCAAAATTCCAAGGAGAAATATTCCTGTTTAAAAATTGTCTTAAGCTGCTGTTGAATGATGCTTTTGAGAATATAGAGGGACTCGCTGCTTACTGTTCTGAAGGAGAGTTTGGAGGGAACATCAACATTTCTGCTGTAGGGATGGTGATTGAAAGGGACCTGAAGGGATCACTTGGAAGCATCCTGCAGTCTTACCTGTGGACTTTGGCCTGTGGGTGAACTTTTAATTCCTGATTTTCCAAAGGAGCAGGCCAGTTCAGATGTCCAAATGGGGCAAGCGTGCAAAATAAGCCTACCGCCTGCAGACAACAGGAAGCAATGCAATTGACATTTTAACACTGATAAGTATTTTCTTCAATGAGTAATTAACAAAAGAAAAATTCTCTAAATTCGTTTTTTTTGTTTTTTCGTTTGTTTGTTGTTGTTTTTGATTTTGTTTTGTGTCTTGAACTTTCTATCCCACTTTAATTTTAAAAATCCAAACAACTTCGCCTCTTGGGAGCAAATTTCTAAAAAAAATCTGTGCTTCACATCATACTTCAATGCTGTTGGGTTTTTTTAATTAATTAAACATTTTTTGAACATTCTGCCCATTTCTGGGCCAAGGACAGGATATGCAAAAAGAAATAAAACATTCAATTATTAATTTTTAGAAAAGAAGATTTTTTTTTTCATCTTCACAATCTACCGGAGTATAATAGATGCCCCATAAAAATTTGCTTGTTTGGATTAATTGCAATTTGATTAAATATATTGCCACCAGGCTTTTACCATTGAGGTGAGGTGTGGATGGGTCTTTCTAGAAAAGGGATCCCCAACCCCTGAGTCACAGACCAGTATCTGTTTATAGCCTATTAGGAACCTGTCCATGCTGCAGGAGGTGAACAGTGAGCAAGCAAGCA
>PVKE010034701.1:0-17244 GCA_004027555.1 Craseonycteris thonglongyai
GAGGAATTAAAAACAAACAAACAAACGGGGAAGCTTAAACACAGCGCAGAAAGAACGAAAGGGAGGCCATCAGAAGAGAAGAGTTTTCTGCAGCTCTGTGGAGGAATGGTGAAGGAAACTACGACACAGAGAACACAAATCTGAGGAGATGGTTCCATGCCCCTGGAGCCCCAGAGGTTGAGTTCAAAAGCGCAAAACACAGGGAAGGCCAGATCTAGCCTGGGGCTGAAAACAAGGCAAAGCACTGGAAGTCTCCCTAGGAAGGTTCCAGTCCTTCCCCACCCACTCTGAGCAAGGAGCAGGCTTGCACTTCAGGCTGTGGTTTGCAGCACATTTTTTAAAACTTGGCAGATTGTCCATTTCTGCTGAGATATCTAGTCATGTTTGAAATGTACTTTAAAGATTAGAATCAAAGAATGTGAGAGTTTGAAGAGACCTCAGAACTCTCCCATTCCAAACCACTTATTTTGCCAGGTGAAGAAGTTGAAGCTAAAATAATTTGCCCACGGTTACCCAGTAGCACAGTCTGGACTCATCCTCGCGCCCCCAGGCTGTCTATAGCCCATGCTTTCTCTTCTAAAGTTGCTCACAGTGGAAGAAGGGATTTTCAGATGTGAGCCTGTCCCCCACCCCCACCCCAACCCCTCACCCACAACCAAGCAGAGGTACCTTCTAAGCGGTGAATGCACGTGTGCTGATTGTCACTCAGGAAAAACCCCTCCTTGCAGCGGCACTCGTAGCTCCCCATAACGTTGACACAGGTGTGCTGGCAGCCGCCATTGTTCTCTAGGCACTCGTCCATATCTGGAGGGGCAGAAGGCTTAGACACTGTTTTTGTGCCTGTTTCAAACACCCCACCCAGCCCAGCAACTCGTCGTGATGCCTACTAAGCAGAGATGAGGTCCCTCTTTTGGTGCATGCATCACAAAAGCTCTCAAAATTGAAGTCAATGGGACCCCCATTTGATTAACCAGCCCTCATGGGTTTGGGGCTAACTTAAAAGGGCCTTGCATCACCTCTCAGCCTTTTGGCTAAGATCAAGTATAAAAAGGTCTTCTACATGCATACAAGATGATCAGTTCAGTAAATAGTTATTGAACACATCCTCTTTCCAAAGCACGGTGCTTGTGGACATAGTAAAACACACATGAGTAAGATGGAAGTCCTTCACTCAAGGAGCATGTCCTTCAGGAGAGGGAAGAAGACAAATACACAACTAATTAAGAGATATAGTAAAAAGGTGGTACAAAGGAAAGAGAGTTTACATCTGGTTGTGGGGTATCAGGATGGGTTTTATGAAAAACCTGATGAGGGGTGGGTCCTGCAGGATTTCTTCAATTACAAATTAGAAGAGGTTCCAGGCAGAAGAAAGAGTGTGCACACTAGTGAGAAGGCTGGGCAGCACAGAATCTGTTCAGATAACAATGGTGCAGGGCTTTAAGCTGGGAAGCTACCAGAGACAGAGCTGGAAAGACAGATTTGGGCTCACACTGCAGAAAACCTTGAATAACAGGCAAAGAAGGACCTACTTCATTTGGGAGGCAGTTAGGAACCACTGGAGCAGGGATGATATGGTCAGACCCTCGTGTTGGGGAAAATAAGGCAGCATCTGAGGAAGGACAGTGGGAAAGGAGTCTGGCTTCATGTGAGTGCCTAAAATAGCCATGGCTGGTGGTAGTGGGAGATCAGACCTGGGTCCTGGAAGTGGAGCTGTGTAGAAAGGAAGAAATAAAAGAGGATGGTGGACAAGGTGCCTGCAGAGGGTAGGGTAGTCAAGAGCAGCACTGGGTATAGAAATGGCAGTGGAGATATGGTTGGCCCCCAACCTAGTTAGGAAATTATAGTGTAAGGTGCTGACATTCAAGGTTAAGTCAGGTAGGGAGTGGGAGACATAAGCCTGCCTGGTGTTGTGAAGACAGCTGTGAAAACCATTTACTTGTGGTGGCCTGATAAATGGTGGGTGTACCCAAGACCTGGAGGCAGAAATGCAGGAAGAGAGAGAGGAACAGAAAGGGGGCACCAGAGGTAGAATTCAGAAGAATACCAGGGGCAGAAGCGGGTAGAGGAGACAGCAGGAGCCCCAGAGAAGTCACCAGGAACACAGGGAGGGAGATGCCTCTCCCAGTGTCATGCCCCCAGGGAGGTGTCAGGACAACTTTCCTTCCACTGTGTCACTACCCTGTGCACAGCTCCATCAACATTTTGCACACTCAAAATCTCTTTTTTTTCTAATTTGCACCTTTTGACCATTCAAAATCTTTTACTTATCCATCTCCAGTAGATTGCAAACTCTTTGAGGACCAAGATTTGTGTTTCATTTAGCACAGCCCTGGAACTTGCAGATGCACATTAACTGTCTAATGCATGAACAAGCAAACAGGAGAGTACAGCATTATTAGAACCAAAGTAGAGTAACCTTCCAGAAAATTCTCAGACATGATAGAGGCTCAAGGAGAAGGCTGATATAGAAGCAATTTACTTTCTCCAGCCTGACTTCCCATGTGCCTATCACTAGCTCCTGGGCATAGTCGTAACAAGAAAACTCACATTTAAATATCTGTTATCTGGTTTCAAGCTTCAGGTCTTAGTCATCGTCTTCCCACACTACAGAGCAGATGCCTTTCTAAACTGATGGGACTCAAGCCATCCCCTAAAGCCTAACAAACTTGCTCTTTTCTGAGCCAAAGGGCAAAGGGAGCACATTCCAGAGGATAAGCCACACTGGAACACACCTGGCCTAGGTGTTCCTCAGTGAGGATTCACTGTGGGCAGGAGAGGTCTGTTTCCCGGGACACCAGATCTTGAATTAGTTTTGAGTAAAGGTATACTCCCCACCCCATTTTTAACACACTATTTCTTTTCTCCAAAGCAACTAGAAATGTGTCATTAAGTTGGGTGACATACTCTGATTGATTTAATACAAAAGTATGAGTGTGCACCTGCATATATATATATATGAATGACTAGGCTGGTGAGTTTCTCCAGACTGTAATACAGTGTTTTACAACCCTGGCTGCATGTAAGAACCCTGATGCCTGACCCATCTCCTGAGACACTGATATAACCAGTCTTGGATGAGACCTAGGCAATGGTGTTATTTTAAATTTCTCAAGTGATCCCAATGTGCAACCAGAGTTGAGAACCACTGCTACAAAACCAAATAGTTATGCTGCGCTTCCAGACAATAAATAGAAACTGAATTCAGATGGGGCAAGCTGCGTGGAAGAACTGCACTTCACTTCCCAAGCTCACAGGCATTCATATCTTGGCGGACTTTGGGTTTTACTGACATATAGCTTAACGGTATTTGTACTCTGTATATTCTGGCTAATATATTTGTGGCTATCTGGTTAGGGGCTGAGGAGAGGTAAGGGCTCATCTCAGAGAACACAGGAAATGCTCACTCCTGAAAATGTTGTCTCTGAGCTTCTTGTCATAAAATGCTTCAGTTCTTTCAAGTCTAAATGGCTGAGGAATGTCCACATGTACTAGTCCTGCTCTGCTTAATGTACCACTTTATTTTCTCATGCCTCCCTTTTAATGAATCCTCAGGCCTTTCACATATAGTCAAATGGATGCTCAGGATCTTTCTGTAAGGCAAATCCTTGCTACAAAACCCACAGAGGTCCCCAAAGAAGGGAAATAGAGAAGTCTGCTGAAATATCTGTGTTAGTGGCCAGGCAAGGAAAGACTCCAGGCCTCAGGACTTCTGAGCAGGTTTTTATTCAGAACCACCCCACCAACCCCCTGGCCCAGGTCCTTAACCCCTAGATGGTTCGGATTGTTATTCTTAGGAAACTCACACTTCCCCCAGGCTATGAGTTTGAGCACGACTGGATCTGCTATCAGACACAAACCTTCAAAATGCCATTGTTGGCAAATCAAAGGGAAATGTGAGATTTCCCCCAGAAAATGGTAAAAAAGACAACAACAACAACAACAAACTACAAGCATACATGCTTCCCAACAAATGACACACTAGAAGTAATTTCCTTTTTTTTTTTAATTAATCTGAACTTATGGCTGCTCTCAGAACTGTGTACCATATTTTCCTCGGAAGTGGGGGGTAGTCTTATACAGCAAATATAGGCCTAAACCTATGTTTTAACTGTAAAATTAGGGGGTCGTCTTATACGCCTGGTCGTCTTATACGCCGGAAAATACGGTAACATGCCTTTTTGTGGTACTGGTGGCCGACAAAGTTTGAAAAGGAGTTAGTGATCCTCTAACCCTCAAGCAAGTCTTCCTGATAGCTCAGACTTGGAAAGCCAAGTGGTCTGATCCAAAGCCTGAACTCTTTCTCATACAAGGCACAGGCAGGAAGGGACAGAGTCTATGTCAGAATGAAGCTCCAGGTGACCGGAAGTGGATAAAGTTCATATAAGGGGGTGAGACTCAAATGGAAATACTCTCCTTCCCCAGCACTTGAAATACACATCCTGCTTTAATTATCTAGTGACTTTTATGCTGATGTGGCCATTCCCACTGCACTGTAAGGGGGCATCTGAAAAGCTCTCCCCACTGACTCAAGGGCTGGCTTCAGTTGCTCCTTGGTCAGTCAAGTGAACATCAGCGGGTCAACCACATAAAGGGGCATCAGCGTCAAAGGAATCTGATGCCATCTGTCTCCCATGTCCCCCTGTACAACTGATAACACTAGCCTTAAAAATCAAACAGATCACAAATACCTGCCTTCCAGGTGTGCTACATTCACTAAGACTAATCCAATCTCCACCCTATCCAATTGTTCATGATTTTTAAGTTTTGTTTTATTCCTGGCATAAAAAAACAACACTCTTTGCTGTATCTAACTCAAGGACTGACATTTCAACAGACGTTCCTGTTTTATGGAATACTAGGAAGATGTTAAAGGGTTTCTGTTTGAATTTCTCTCTCCTTCTCAGGAAGAAACGGGGTGGGGATGGGGAGTGGTATCTACCTGGCTGAGATCCAAACACACATTTGGAGTCTTCAGTACAAGTAGTTTTACCTCATTCTATTCATATAAGCATTTATATAGCACTAAAAAATGCATAGAAGTCAAAACTCTTACCATAAAATCAAAGACCTTAAAGGTGACAAGTCCGTTCTACAAAGTCAATAAGTAGTAATGATGATGCCCACTCATCTCCTTGGACTAATGGAGGGTTCATATGATGAATGGTCACATAAAAACAAAAACCTAGTTTTCTGTCAGGGGGTGTGATTTCTGTGGAGCGAGACAACATAGTTTCTGACCCCAACCCTTTTGTTTTAAAGAGTATTTCATCAAAAAAGAAAAGAAGGGGAGGCTAGTAGGTAAAGGAGAATTGCCATTTTCAACCATTTTCCTTACCAAGACAATTATGACCGTCATGAGCCAACATGAAGCCATCAAAACAAGTGCAGCGATAATTGCCTGGAATATTCAAACAGTCATGGACACAGCCTCCGTTGAGTTCATTTTCACATTCATCAATGTCTGAAGAATAAAACAGAAGTAAACTAGACAGATGCTATTTCTTTAGTATGGAGAAATATGTATTTGCCTTTTAACCAGCCACCTCACTTCTAGTAATCTACCCTGAAGGCACATCAATAACAGGAAAATAAATATGCATAAGGTTGTTCATGCAGCATTTGTAGTTACAAAATACTACAAACAGCCCAAATGCCCGTAATAGCAGAACAGTTGAAGAATTATGGTACATTTACTCAACGAAGTATTATGCAGCTATTAAAAACAATGAGAGGAAATGCCAGGACAGTTCAGCAATTGAGCGCTTGTCTAGCAATTGCGAAGTCCAGGGTTCAATTCCCTGTCCTGGCACATGCAAACTTCATATGCAAACCATGGCGTAACTGGTAACCACCAGGATGGCTTGGGGGTAAAGGTTCCCACCTTTCATATGGGAGGCCCCCGGTTAGGTTCTCACCACGCATGGCCCCACATCCACGTGTGTGGAATGAAACCATGTCACAACTAATGATGTGCAACTGTGGATACTGCTCTGGGCCCTCCTCCCTTCTTTCTCTCTCTTTCTCTCACCTCCTCTGAAATAAATAAATATTTTTTAAAAAATTAAAATCTTTGCACTTCAAAAGACACCATTAAGAAAATGAAGGGAAAGCTGTGATGGCTCAGCGGGTTAAGCGCTCGCTTTGAAGCCCCAGGGTGCCCCCCAGTTCAGTTCTTGCCGGGACCTATGTGGGAGGCTCCCGGCCCAGTTCCTGCCCTGCGCAGCCCTGTGCCCACCTGTGGAGTGTAACTATATGGAAAAACTAATGTCAACTATGGAGACTGCTCTGGGCCCTCCCACTTCTCTCTGTCTCTCTCTGTCTCTGTTTCTCTCTGTCAAAAATCAATAAAAATAAATCTTAAAAAAAAAAGAAAGAAAATGAAGAAATTGGGGAGGTGGGAGAGGGCACCAGCATTATGGAAACACTCAATGGTTTGGTGGTTACCTGGAGAGGGGGAAGGAGGGGGGAGGGAGAGTTGTGGGGGCAGGTGGGAGTGGGCACCGGATATATGGTGATGGAAGGGGAGCTGATTCTGGGAGGTGGGCACATAATGCGATGAATGGGTGACGTGATGTGGACTTATACATCTGGAAACTATCTAATTGTTACCAACCAATGTCATGCCATTAAATTTAACAATACAAAAATAAAAGAAAAAGATTTAAAAAAAGGAAAAAAAGAAAATGAAGACAAGCCACACATTGGTAGAAAATAGTTGCAAAACACATACCTTATAAAGGACAAATAACTCTTATAGTTCAATAATAAGAAAACAACTCAATTTTAGAATGGGCAAAAATTTGAATAGATTTTTTACCAAGGAAGATATGTGAATGACTAATAAACACATGAAAAGATGTTCAACATCATTAATTATTAGGGGAATTCAAATTAAAACCACAAGGAGATGCCATTTTATACTCACTCGAATAGTTATAATAAAAAAGGCAGACAATGACAAATGTTGGCAGGGACGTGGAGGAAAACATACATTCATGGTAATATAAGATGCCATAGCCACTTTGGAAAAGAGTTTGGCAGTTCCTTAAAAGATTAAACATAAATTTACCATATAATCCAGAAATTCTACTACTAAAGGGTGTCCCAAAATTCATGCAAGAAGTAATTTTGATGGAAAACACAGGTTTGTAATTAAAAATTGTAAATTTTCATTGCTCAACAATGAAAATGCATTGTTCTTTCGAGTAGTGCTCCATTTTTAATAACCCTGAACTGTCAGCTGTCACGCTGTCTTTTTTGTTGTTGGCAACATTTTACTGCACAAATGACGCAAAATTCAAATCTTGCGTGAATTTTGGGACACCCTTTAGTTATATATCCAATAGAAATGTAAAATTATGTCCACATTAAGACTTGTGAGGGATGCCAAGATAGTTCAACAGGTTAAGCACTTCTCCAGGTCCAGGGATCAAATTCCGGCCCCAGCCTGTGTAAACCCATATGCTGAACTGCACTGCAACTGGTAGCTGCCCATGATGGCACAGCGGTGAAGGTGCTCGTGCCCCTATAGGAGGCCCCCAGTTCAGTTCTTGCCCTGCATGGCCCCACATCCACCTGTGTGGAATGAAAGTGCGTCACAGTTAATGATGTACAACTATGGAGACTGCTCTGGGCCCTCCACCTTCTCTCTCTCTCTCTCTCTCACCTTCTTTCAAACAATAAAATAAATCTTTAAAAAAATTAGAGACTTATAGGTGAGTATTCATAGCACCATTATTTATAATAGGACAAAAGTAGAAACAACCCATATGTCTATCAACTGGTATATTTATAAACCAAATATAGTATACCCATATATGAAATACTAGTCAACAATAAAAAGGAATGAAGTGCCAATAAATGCTACAACATGAATGAATCTCAAAAACATTATGCTATCTGAAAGAAGCCAAACACAAAAGACCACATATTGGATGATTCCATTTATTTGAAATGTCCAGAAAAGGCAAATCTTTAGAGACAGAAAATAGATTAGTGGTTGCCTGGAGCTGGGGCTAGGAATAAGAATTAATTGAGAACATGGGCAAGTAGGCTATTAATGAGATGAGGAAAATGTTTGAAAACTACATCATGTAATAGTTGCACATCTAAGCTAATTTACCCCAATTCATTGATTTTTACACTTACTTAGAATTGGTGATTTAT
Organism: Craseonycteris thonglongyai; assembly: GCA_004027555.1. Taxonomy (NCBI): domain Eukaryota; kingdom Metazoa; phylum Chordata; class Mammalia; order Chiroptera; family Craseonycteridae; genus Craseonycteris; species Craseonycteris thonglongyai. Next base: position 8,167 of record PVKE010034701.1, read on the forward strand.
GGTATGTAAATTATAACTTATTAAAGTAGTTAAAAATAATATACACATTTAGCTGCTTATTTGTGCAAACAAAATATAGGAAAGACAAACCAGAAACTACAGAAATGGTGACCCACAGTGTATGGAAAAAGGGGTAGAAAGAAGAAGGAATCAGAATAGGGTAATAGAAATAGGAGGAAAGAGTAACATTTCTTTGAGTTTTTGTGTAGCTTTCACTCTTAGAACCACATGAGTACACACATACCGACATAGACATGTACATACAATCAACCAGGAAGCAGGGGTAGAGGTGAGGGGACAATAAAAAATGGAATACAAAGAGAAACAAATGAATATAACTGCATTATAAATGAATAACATAACCACATTGAAGGGGACAGGGAAGAAAAGTACTAGCCTAAGAAACTTTGAAAAACAGTATCTTAACTGGATGTTGTAAGGCTAAACCCAAAAACAGCTGTGTACAAATACTGTATCCTAATTAGTAAATCTGTTTTACTCATAGGGTTATACATTTGTAATTCTGAAAATCTGTATTTGTATACTAGGATTAAACAAACAGGTAACTATACTGCAGATGAGAGACAAGTTTCTCACTTTTGGAGAAAGAAGTTTTGAATAAGCAAAGAGGAAGGTTAGAATAAATCTTATGGTATTGCTTTGGAATCCAAACTATCAGTATATTTTAATATATATGGAATAAATATAAATATATGTGCATGCGTGGGTTAATATAAAGAGTGTCCCAAAATTCACGCAAGATTTGAATTTTGTGTCATTTGTGCGGTAAAGTGTTGCCAACAACAAAAAAAGACAGCGTGACAGCTGACAGTTCAGGGTTATTAAAAATGGAGCGCTACATGAAAGAACAACACGTTTTCATTGTTGAGCAATGAAAATTTACAATTTTTAATTATAAACCTGTGTTTTCTATCAAAATTACTTCTTGCGTGAATTTTGGGACACCCTTTACATGCATACATTAATACTATTTCCTAGCTCTGTCTACTGAGAGGACACCCCAGTAACAATAAAAACACCAAGTGCCCAGATCTTGATTTCTTTTTTTATTTTATTTTTTTAAATACATTTTTTTTTACTGTTTTGTTTTGTTTTTATTGTTTTTGACAGAGAGAGAAAGAGAGTGATACAGAGACAGAGAGAACTGAACCGGGGAAACTCCCCAGTTCAGCACATGGGTCCGCAAGGGCCGGGGCCGGGGCCAGGATTCGATCTTCGGTCCCTGGCGCTGCAAAGTGAATGCTTAACCCACTGAGCCATCCCACCTTTGCCAGATCTTGATTTCTATACGCCATTTTCTTTTCTTTTTTTTTTTTTTAAGATTTATTGTATTGATTTTTGACAGAGAGAAACAGAGACAGAGAGAGACAGAGAGAAGGAGGAGGGCCCAGAGCAGTCTCCATAGTTGACAGCATTAGTTTTCCATATAGTTTCACTCCACAGGTGGGCACAGGGCTGCACAGGTTAGAAACTGGGCCGGGAGCCTCCCACATAGGTCACGGCAAGAACTGAACTGAGGGCACAGCCCAGGTCAGCATGTGGGTCTGCATGGGCCGGGATTTGATCCTCGATCCCCGGGGCTTCAAAGCGAGTGCTTAACCCACTGAGCCATCCCAGCTTTCCCTATACACCATTTTCTAATCAAAGGAACCAGACTCCTGGGAGAAATGGTTGATTCCAGGGCTGGGGAAGGGAAAATATAAGATGTCTGGACCATCTTGTGGTATCTGAAAATTAGGTATTTCTCAAAAAACAAAAATATGGGGAAGCCGGGATGGCTTAGTGGGTTGAGCGCTTGCTTTGCAGCGCCAGGGACCAGGGATCGAATCCCGGCTCTGGCCCTGGCCCGTGCGGAACCATGTGCTGAACTGGGAGCTCCCCCAGTTCAGTTCTCTCTCTGTCTCTGTCTCTGTATCTCTCTCTGTCAAAAATAAAAATATATTAAAACAAACAAACAAAAATAAAAACAAACAAATAAAACAGACAGGGCATGTAAAAGGGACACAAGAGACAATGTGAAGGCGCTCCCAATGGCTAAAGCTAAAACAATTTGAGCCAAAAATAAATAACCATACAAATAATTAAAATAAATACCCATGAGTTCATGCTGGCATAACTACATAAACATATAAACCAATGCCTCACAAAATAGGAGAGTAGGGATCTTCCTTACTGAAGAATCCCAATTACTAGATGTATGGAACAAGGGAAAGATCATACAAAATTCCTAACAGGCACACCTCAGAGTAGTGACAGTGGCAGGCAAGATCCACAGTTGGGTGCTAAAATTAATGGGCAAAGATTTGAGAAGAAACAGGATATTAGCATAGGCTGAAAGTATCTGCCCCAAGATATGTATCTATTTTTATTGCAAAGGAAAAAAATACTAACTTTGCAGTGGAGAAACCCAGAATACACCATCTTAACCAGGTGATCAAGGTTAACGTCACTTGTAATGGGACATGTTCACATTATGTGCCTCTGATGTAATGCATAACAGCACTTCCATAGCAGCCTTACCAAAAGCTTTACTTCTGTATAACTACAAATGCATAACCTCAATCTTATCATGAGAAAACATAGAATATTCTCTTATCTTTTCAATTCCTACGATATCAATTCTTATCATAAGAAAACATAAGGCAGGGATGCCAGGATATCTCAGCAGACTGAGCACTTGCCTTGCAACTGCAAGGTCTGGTGATCAAATCCCAGCCCCAGCCCATGAAAACCCATATGATGAACTGCGGCACAAGTGGTAACCACCAGGATGGCAGCAAAGGTTCTCACTTCCCATGCAGGAGGCCCCCAATTCGGTTACCACCCTGTGCGGCCCCACATCCACCTGTGTGGAATGAGAAACTATGTCACAACTAATGATGTACAATTACGGCGATTACATACACACACACACACATACACACACAATCTTTTAAAAAGAAAGCATAAGGCAAACAAAAGAACTGAACAGTACTTATCAAAAGTGTCAATTTATGAAAGACCAGAAAAGAATGAGGAGGAGACAAAGGTGACAACAGACAAATGTAATGTGAAACTTTGAGTTGGATCCTAGAAAGAAAAAAAAGATCTACAGAAAATTGGTGAAATTTGAAAGTTTAGTTAATACTATTGTAGCAACATTTTTTTTAAGATTTATTTTATTGTTTTTGACAGAAACAGAGAGACACAGAGAGAGAAGGGGGAGGGCCCAGAGCAGTCTCCATAGTTGCATGTCATCAGTTTTCGACATAGTTTTATTCCACACAAGTGGGTGGGGGCAGCACAGGGTGGGAACCAGGCTGGGGGCCTCCTGCATCGAAGGCACAGCCCCACAAGCTAGGGGTCGAACCGGGGGCCTCCCACATGGAAAGATCACCCTGGCAAGAACTGAACTAGGGGCCCCACCCCAGTTCAGCATGCAGGTGGGTCTGCACAGGCTGGGGCATGGATTCGATCCTCAGACCCCAGGGCTGCAAGACCAGCACTTAACCTGCTGAGCCATCCCAGCATCCCCTATTGTAGCAACTTTAATTTCCTGGCTTTGACACTGTGTTAAAGTTATTTAAGTTGTTAACATTGAGATAAGGTAATTAAAGGAATGGCACATATGAATTCTACACTATTTTTGCAAATTTTCAGAAGTCTAAAATTATTTCAAAACAAAGCGTTAAAAAAATACAGCTCCTTATGCCAAGGCCAAGTTTGATTCAGTTCTCTAAACCAAGAAGTAAGGACCGTATAATGAATACTGACCACTGAAACATCCCATCCTCAAAGTCTGGGAAACAAGCAAAGACCATTTTGAGTAAAATATCATTTAAGCCACTGATGAATCACATTTTTAAAAATACTTGTTTAGGGCCCATACTTTAATTTCTCCAACATTTTGGCAGAATAAACTATGTGGAGAATAAAATTTCTGGTCATTCTGAGCAAAACCTGTTCCCATCCTTGAACTTAAACAGGAGCAGAAAAGCTGGCGATAATCACAACACAAATGATACTGCGGGTTGAACCCACGAGGCTTAAAAACTAATAAGCCAAGAAAGACACATTAAGGAGTTAGCTACATCTTTGAATCCTTGCAATCATTTTCTCTCCTTTTCTTTCTTATAAGAAAGTATCTACTTTTGGACTCCCATACCAAGAAATCCAAACTAAACAGAGACACTCTTCCTCACTAGGTTTTGTATAAATTTGTATAAATTCTACAAATATTGAAAAGAGCATATCCTTCTAGGGCTTTCGTTTAAAATCCAAAGAATATATGTTCCCTGTTAACAGTGAATACCAGTGGATAAAGGAATAGGAGAATCTTTAATTTTCTATTTTATACATTTTTTGATTTTTCATAACACTAATCATATATTATTTTAAAAGTGATCTTTAATAATATTAATCACGTATTATTTTTAAAGCAATTTAAATATATAAAAGCAACACTAAAATAGACTTTTTAACTATAAACTGTTAGCAATTCAGTTTCGTTTGTGATACATCAAATCCAACAGCTAAGAATAAGGAAACCCTTGCCACCTGTCATTCAACACCATCTATTAAATATGCGCTTTATCCAAAAGAAACTATGGCATGGTATCTTCCCTCAGGGTGCATAAGGTTATCAAAGGATACAGTGAAAAGTGAAAGTTTTTTCCCCAAGCAGGGTACCAATACGTGTGAATTCCGGCACTGTAAAAATATCTAACATGGTAAGGGTGTGGTTTGGAGGAATCAGCCAAAAACTGTTTCAGGGACAGGTATCGCCTTTTGCCCTCCCATGATGTAGTGCAAATAGAGAGATGCTGTCTGTGTCTGGGAAAACATGAACTTGGAGAAACAGAAGGGCTTTATGGATGGACCGCCAACCCCAGTGGCTGTGAACCTGACCAGGAGCATGCCTCCTCTGGTGAGAGAGGCAGGAGTTTTGCTCCTCAGCAAAAATGAAACTATAAATATTAGGATTTCTTATCCAAACAAAGAAGGACACCAGGAGGCGGAGTGGAATAGGAGAGATGTGGGGCCAGGGTCAGAGCTAGAGTAGAGATCTGACTTTCTTTCACCTAGAGGCTGTGTGATCATAGACACAAGTCCCTTTCCCAATTCCTGGGCCTCACTGTTCCCATCTGTAAAATTAAGGATGGGATTGGCTCAGAGCTCCCTGAAAAGTCCTGCCATCTCCAACATGCCATGACTTTCATCCTCAGGAACAGCCTCCTCCTATAAGTCTTCAGCCAGTTCAGAGTTCATGACACTGAACTAATTCACAGTGGCCCAGAACTCAAACAGTAAAGTCCAGAATTTCAGGCTGCCTGATCTGGAGCTCTGAGGGCTTAAAGTACCCCTCTACATACATCTTTCCAAATGAGGCAGACCCTGGTGTATCTCTCAAGCTTAGCAGGTCACAAGGCCAAACTGTCCAGAGCCATGGACAAGATGGGACCTCCAGAGCCTGCAGGGAAGGGCAGGAAGGGCACTCAGACTCCAGAGCGAGGGTGTAAACTGCCCTGGGCAGGTGTAGGATCCACCCTGCTCTGGCAGGCATGGCTCTTCTGATCAACATGACTATTGACTTTCTGCCCTCAAACTGAGTGGGACCAAAAGATACTGAAGCACCACTTTTCCTCCTTAGAAGCTAAACAGAAGGGACATTTTAGAGCCAGATAAAACTGTATAATCAGGTCTGGAAAGGATTCTTTAAGGATCTAAAATGCATTATAGAGAGTGGGGAGTATGACTTGGGGGAAGGGGCAGCACTTTTACCAACATGAGTGGCCACCCCTAAAGCTGGGGAGCTGAGGAGCTTCTCCTGCGGGCCCCACCCACCCCTGGAGTCCAAGTTGCTCACCCTCGCACTGCGTGCCCTCCCCTTGGTAGCCAGGCTTGCAGGAGCACTTGTAGGAGGTGACTGTGTCCTGGCACAGGGCATTGGCGTGGCAGTCGTCTAGCCCTTGGGCACACTCATCCACATCTGCAAAAGAGCACAGCAGCTCCTGGTACCAGAGCCCAAGCTCTGTGTGATCTGACGTTGGCTTGCTCTAGCATCACGTCCCACTGGCCCACCCCGCTTCCCTCCTCACCAGCTACACTGCGTCAGCGGCCCGGGGGATGGACCGTGCCATTTCCAGGCCCCTGTTTCCAGGCATGGCCTGATCCCTCTGACTGGAATACCCACACCCTTCCTACATGCCCTCAGCTCAGCTCGGATCCTCCTCCTCCACAAAGCCTGCCACGACCCAGAGTGTAGGTGAGGTGTCCCCAACAATGTGCTCCATACATGTCTTCTTTCATAGCACCTATCACACAGGCTGTCACTATCCTGCCTTTCTTCCCCCTCTACATGTTGTCTTGATCACAGGCTTGGTCTACATCCCTGATGCGATGAGTGGGCAATAGTAAAGGCCTGCTGAAGGAAACAGCAAGATAGCAAGAAAGCTCTGAAAACCCAGTCAGCCTTCTCAGGTTTGGGTTCAGGGGTGGGGGGTGGGGAAGCTTGCCCTGAGCTGTGAGCACACCACCCTGAGCTCTGAGATGGTGCAAAGAGCGAATGGTACCCACACCTCTTTACCACGGCCCACCCTCTCAACCTGGAAACCGGCCTTGGCAGAAGCATGCCTAGATTGACAACACTCCAGATACTAATTAAAAACAAAAGTTGTGAAAGTATTGCAAGTCCAGTTCGCACAGAACGTCCAGAGTACTTATCTCTGGCTGCCCCCAACGCAGGCTGGTCGCTGCCACAGGTGTTCTGCCCCGCAGATAGAAAACGCTCAGAGCGACCTTGAGGCCCTCAGGAGAACTTCCTGGCGCCCGAAGAAAGCAGGAGTAAGGCTGCCAAGACTTGGCGATGTACCCCAGCCCTCAGTTTCCCCACTACGCAAGGAGGAGCTGGACCTTGAGACTCGTGTCCTCCTCTCTGACTAGCAGGCGCCCTTGGCGTCCCGGGCAGCTGGGACCAGGGCGGGAACTGTCAGCAGCCCCGGGTCCGAGGCCGGGCCGCAGCGCTCAGGCCCAGAGCCTCCAGCCCCAGCAGTGGCGGCGCCCTGGCTTGGCCGGCGGGGTGAGGGCCCCCCGGGGAACCGGGACCCTGTGGAGCTCCCGCAGCCCCGCCTGCGGCCCGGCCCGCGCCCCTCGGGGCGCCCCCGCGCGCGGAGACGCAGGTCTCCCGGGGCGCCCCGCCAGGTGCCACCCCGCGGCCGGGGCACTCACCTTCCGGCGGCCCTGGGGCGCGGCCCCGGCCGGGCGGCACGGCTGCCGTCAGCAGCAGCGGCAGCAGCAGCGGCAGCAGCGGCGGCAGCAGCGGCGGCAGCAGCGGCGGCAGCAGCGCCCGGGCCGCCCCGGCACAGCCGCGGCCCGCGGCCCCCATGGAAGGCGCGGCGGCTGCGGGCACAGGCGGCGGCGTGCGCGCTAGCGCGGCGGAGGCTCCGGGAGGTGTGTGCGGCCGCCCTGCCGGCCGCGCTCTGACACCCCCGGCCCGGCCCCGCCTGGCCCCCCGAGCCCCGGCCTCATGTTCACACGGTCCTCCCCGGCCGGGGCGGGCTGCGCGGGGGCAGTGCCGCCCCGCCCGGCCCCCTTCCCTCCTCCCGCCCGGGGCGCCGGGGGCGCGGCCGCGCTGGCCCGCGGGCGGCTGTCAGCCTGGCGGGGGCGGGCCGAGTCCCCCGCGTGGGCGCGGGCGCTGCCCCTGCGCCCCTGCGCCCCTGCGCCCCTGCCCCGCTTCAAGCCTCAGCGAGCCTCGTGCCCAGCGGGCTAGTTTACGTAGTGTCCTACAGCTTGGCCCAGTCCCCCTTGTGAGGACAAGCAGGCCTTCTACCCTGAAATACTCGGGCACGGGCACCCAGAACGTGCCCAGTGGGCGTCTAGTATCTCCAAACCCCCCAGCCGCCCACAGGTTCTGCTGCCTGTGCACCTGGGAGGGGCGGTGATTCCACACACGAGCCTCGGGGCAACTCAGTGAAAAGGGTGACCCCTGCTTCCCTGCTCACCTCAGCAGCCCTCCCACCCTTCTCCATTCTGCCCACCCCAGGCCCTCTGACTGCCCGAGGGCCCACCAGGGGCCACACTGGGGCTGCCCACCCCCGCCCTCCCGCACACTGCTGGGCCCAGAATCACAGCAGCCATGTTCACTTCACAGAAAACCAGTTAAATGATCCTCAGGGCAGCCTAGAAGGTGAAGGGGGGGTGGGGGGCTGGAGTCCAGTGGTGAGCCCCGGGAGCCCACGGTGGGGCCTGTGAGCACGTGAGCTCATACTCAGCTCTGGCCAGCTGCAAACCACTGTCACCTGGCCCTCCACGCCAGGCCTCCCGCAGGGAACACGCACGCGCAGGCCGTTCCCACGCCCCCGAGGCACAGATGACTGAAGCCCACCATCCTGACAATCACCCCAGGAACAAAGGTAGCAACTGCCTAGACGCAACAAAACACCATACCACGAATTGTAACGTTCTTTGAGCTTCTCTGTATTTATTAAGTTTTCTCCTTTTAGTGTGTGTGTGTGAGCGTGTATGTATATATGTACATATACTGTATATACATATATACACACATACATATACATATAAAATATAAAAACACACCTATGTGTGTATACACACACACACACACATAGCTGTTTTTTATATTTTGTATTTTGTATTTATGTGCATATCTGTGTTTGTGTATATATATATAAAAACAAACACACCTATGTGTGTATGTGTGTGTGTTTATATATATATACACATATAGGTGTGTTTGTTTTTATATTTATATTAATATCTATATCTGTCTGCATCTATATCTATTCATTTCTTTGATAATCAGAAAAATATAAACATCACAAAAAATCTCCAACTAGCTCATGCACAAAAACATGTCTTCCTAGGGTCCATCCCCCTCCACCTCCTCTTCCTCACTCTGCCTCCTGGGGTCCACTCCCCTCCAGCTCCTCCTCCTCACCCTTCCTCCTGGGGTCCACCCCCCTTCAGCTCCTCCTCTTCACCTTTCCTCCTGGGGTTCACCCCCCCTCCAGCTCCTCCTCCTCACCCTTCCTCCTGGGGTCCACCCCCCTCCAGCTCCTCCTC
>PVKE010034702.1:0-17264 GCA_004027555.1 Craseonycteris thonglongyai
AAAAAAAAAAGAATAAACTGAATAAATAATTCAAACCATATACAGCGTCAAACAGAAGTAATGCCATAACATCAGAATGCTTGCTTTGTCTCACATGAAAGAGACAGCAATTTGAACATTTCATCCTAAATGTCATATATTATGCTTGAGTGTGATATTGCTATGTTACAGAATTACATGTTTAATATAAGTTTGTAATAAAAGATTTGGTATAGATTACCAGCTCACAAAAAAAGGGGGTGTTACTTCTGCCAGGGCATTTCTTCTGTCAGACCCTATAGAATCACATAGATGTGGAACATTTATTTCTGATTCACGAAATGTAAGGAATGGAATTAATAGTTGTTACATTTTTAAATTAAGAATGTGGGGGAATTATTTATACTTCTAACATTTGGTCACGAATCTTTCAGATACAAAACTAGAGATGGAGAAAGTAAAATAAAGATGATCGGAAAGTTGGAAATATTCTTTTCAAAATTAGGTGGTGACAGGAAAAGAAAAAAATAAAAACTTAAGTAAAATAAATGTAGAAAAAAACATATTTGAGAGAAAGTGAGAAGGCCCCTGGGATTAGGTGCACAATAGCTCTATTGCATTACCCAAATCCTCAAAAAGTCATGACTTAATATGACAACCAAGGACCCATCACAATCCCAAAGACCCTAACTGAGCTTTGGAATAAAAATTATTTGATATATGATGATACCACTAAGTCCATCTTCTACTTAAGTCAGTAAATATTTCTTAAATGTGTTTCATGTGGACAACATGGGAATAAGTACAGAAAATCTACCAGAAATAAACAAATATAAATCTTTCTCTCTTGATCTCCCAATTTATTAATTCTTACATGTTTCTTGAGCAAAAGAACCCTCTCTTATACTTTACAGATGAATATGGGAACAAACAAGATATTCACAGCTGGGCCAGTGCCCTTTGTGCTGAGTTGAGTTTCAGTCTCAACTTCCAAAAACCGCAAACTAATTCATCAACCAGTTAACTGTCTGACAGTGAAAATAAATTGCCTTATGACAAGTCTCTTGTTCCCCCTGAATGATTTTAATTATCCCTGTAGCCAAGAATTGTGACTAGCTTCTGTGACAAAGTGAGAAGTACATTGTTGAAAAAGTCATTAACACTTGTATTTTTGGTGTTAAACCTTTATAGAGCCATTCTCTCTCCAGAAGCAGTGAGGAGCCAAGTAGCTAACTTGAGTACTTACCAAAAGCAATACACTCATCTAAGTGCTTTCTGTAAGTTCTCTCATTTAATTCTTGCCAACAATACTATGAACTTGGTATCATTATCATCCTCATTTTTAGAATGAAGCTTAAAAAGATTAAGTAACTGCTACAGTCACAAAGCTAGTAAAGATATCCCTTCTTCCTGAGGACGAAAGGGTATGCATTCCATGGAAACATCTATTTATAGAGTCAAATTTCAAGAAGAAAGTCATGATCTAGGATACCAAAAGAAAATGCCCGAATTACAATTCAATCAAACAACAAATTAGATACCTTGAACATTACTGGACTTGCATAAAAAATTCTGAATAAAACACAAAAATATCTTGTAGAATGAGTTGCTGAGCTGGCAAGAAAATAGGAGAAATCAAAGAAGGTAGAAATTACAGAATCAAGAGTCTTGGAATCTTATAGTACTCGGCCTTTTCAGACTGGCTTCTTTCATTCAATAATATGCATTGAGGATGCACCCATGTCTTTTGTGGCTAGATAACATTTCTTTCTTTTTTAGAAACTTATTTTTAAAGATATATTTTGTTTTGAGAGAAGGTGAGAGACAGAAAGAGAGACACATAGACGGGGGTTGGGGGAGGCAGAGAAGTCTCTACAGTTGTACATCATTAGTTGTGACTAGTTTCATTCCCCACAGGTGGATGTGGGGCTGTGTGAGGCAAGAACTTTTGCCAACATCTGGCAGTTACCAGTTGCACCACAGTTAGCGTATGTGTCTGAACAGACCAGGGCCGGGACTCCATCCCCGGATCTTGCAGTTGCAAGGAAAGCACCCGACCTGCTGAGTTATCCAGGCATCCCAATAACATTTCTTTTTAATCACTGAACAACATTCCACTGTATGAATGCTCCAGATTGGTGCCTTTACCTACTGTAGGGCATCTTGGTTGATTCCAGTTTGAGTCAATTATAAATAAAGCTGCTATAAATGTCCATATTCAAGTTTTTTGTGTGTGTATGGACAAAAGAGTTCATATCAGTTGGGTAACTACTTATGAATACAATTGTTGGACTGCATGGCAAGACTATGTTTAGCTTTGTAAGACATCTGCCAATCTCTTTCAAAGTGGCAGTACCCTTTACATTCCTTTGCAATATCCTAACAACAAATGATGTTGAGCATCTTTCCCTCTTTTCTTTAAGAGCTTTTATTACATTTTTATTTTGTAAGAAAGTAAATTATACATTGAGCATCTTTCCATATGCTTATTTATACCTGTATATTTTATTTAATGAGGTGTGAATAGAAAATACCCGATATGTAAATAATAAACTTTAATTAATATTAAAACATTTAGAGATGAAGTACCAGTATATTGATTTCTGTAATTTATGTTAAAATGCACCAAAACAAGGTGGATAAGTGTGATGGATAGATGGATAGAAAGCTAATAAAGCAAGTATACAAACATGTTAACAGTACATGGTGAACATGTGAGTGTTCAATGTAAAATTCTGTCAACCTGGCTGCTGTTTGAAAATTTCATTAATATAAATGCTTGAAAAAAATAGCAGTTAAGAAATATCATAAAAAATACTCTATCGCCTTGATTTCTTAAAAATTTAAGTATCATTGGTCCTATAAATCCCTAGCATATGGGAAGAGTCTATCCCCTAATATTTTCAGCACAGTTCCTTAGTACCTTATATTAAAAAACAAGGGTAATAAAAAGATGACAATAACAAATATTGGCAAGAATATAAAGAAATTGGAACTCTCAAGCACCACTGGTAGAAATGTAAAATAGTGCAGCTACTTTGGAAAACAGTCTCACAGTTCCTTAAATGGTTAAACATAGATCAACCTTGTGATCTGACAATTCCACCCTACATATACACAGAAGAAATAAAAACATATGCCCATATAAAAACTTGAACACAATATCCGTAAGAGCATTACTCACAGTAGCCAAAAGGTAGAAATGACTTAAATGTTCATTAAGTGATGACCTGAACAAATAAAAATAAATGTGATGTATTCATATAATGGAATATTATTCAGCCATAAAAAGGAATGAAGTGTTGATATGTGCTACAACATGGATGAAACTTGAATACATTATGTTGAATGTGTGAAAATAGTCATTCAGATATTTGTTCTATGATTCTATTTATGTGAAATGTTCAGTATAAATCCAGAAAGAGAGGAAGTAGGTTAGTAGTTCCCTAAAGCTAGAGTTGATGAAGATTTGGAGGTGATGGCTAATGAATGCAGATTTTTTTTGAGGGGGTAGTGAAAAAGTTCTAAAATTAATTGTGTTTATAGATACCTTTGTAATTACACTGAAAGTCATTGAATGGCATAGTTTAAATGGGTAAATTGTATAGTATATGAATTATACTTCAATAAAGCTGTTTAAAATTCTTTTAATCACGTCAAAAAATTTCTCTCCCTTTCTCTCTTTCTCTCTCTCCCCTTCTCTCAATAATAAAATAGTTCTTTAAAAAATACTTACCCTGTCTCTCTAGTCTCTTTTCCACCCTATCTATGCCTCTCTAGTACTGTAATCAAGAAGTGGTCTCACCAATTCATTTTGTTTCTTGTTTTAGAGGCACTTAAAATTCAATTACATATTCCTGGAAAACTACTCCTCAAGTTTTCTTTTGGAGTTCTATTTCATTTTTGTTCTTGAACTACAATAACTTGTGAGACTTTCTTGATTTCATTCACTCACTTGACAAATTTATAGAGTGACTATGTCATGTCAGACATCAAGCCCCTAAGATATAAAGTCAGACAAGACCTGGTGACTGCCCTCAAAAGGTTTACAGTCTAGAAAGGGGGGCAGCAGATATGTAACCACATAATTAAGATATAAATGAACATGTATCATAAATGAAGTATGTAGAAGTGCTAAGGGAGGATAGACTTTGTCATTAGACTTTAGACTCAGAAAATGAAAGTTAAATGAAATAGGCTTAGTAGCTTTGTGATCTTAAACAAGTTATTTAGTTACTTTCAGTCCCAGTTTTTTTCACTGTAAAACAGAGAAAATGCCACCCACTGGGTTATTACAATAAGTAAATGCAAACATGATATAAAAGCATTTGGTAGACTACATATTATCATACACTGACATATCAATATTTTAGAAATAATTGTTTTATTTACTCTCTTTATAAATTAATGAGAATAAAATTAGTAATGTGCTCTAAGATCTGAGAAAAAATAATACAATATTTTTCTTGTAATGAAAAGTAACAGATGGAATTGTAATAGTTTCTGGAAGAAAAGAAAACAGATTGAAATGTAATGATTTCAAGCCTGACTGAGGAGATGGTGAGTAGCATGGAGGAAGGATTAGAAAGCTAGGGAATGGGTGGCAGAGGAGGCAGAGATGAGGTAGGGATCCAGCTAGGATCAGGTTGAAGCAGGCCTAGATGTTTAGACTTCATTGTTTAGGCAACTGAAGGTACATGGGTATTTGCATATTTTAGTATTAACGTGGTTGTACTGCAAAAAAGGAAAAGGGGGAGCTAGAAATTAGACGGAGGTGAAGGGGGAAAAAATGAGGAGGCTGTTGCAAATAGAACAGGCAATGGATGAATTAGTTTTGGAGCCAGATGGTTATAGATTTAAAAATTGACTTTGTCAACTTGCAAATTGTTTGACACTGAGAAATTACATAATTTCCTCAAATAGATTATTTTCCTCCTCTGTAAAATACAAACAATAATACCTTCCTTTGAAGAACTGTTAATATGATATGTGTCTAAATGTGATAACTTATCTGTTGTAGTATCTGGCTACATTTTAAGTAATAAATGTTTGTAGCAAAAACATTGATAGTGCAAGTGGCCTTGAGGATAAGGAGACATTACTGTGAAAGGATTTGGGACTGACTGGATATGGAATTTAACCCATTTCCCATTTGGGGGGAAAAAAAGTGCAGCTCACTGCCCCATTCATTTAATTTTACATAAACATGCTTTTTGAGACTGAAGCAAATTCTGACTGGTTTTCAATGTGAAAATAAAGTATAAAGACTGTTCTTGGAGTTGTTTTAAAACAGAATTTGTCTCTAATCTTAATGTAATAAGAATATATCTGATGATCAGTATTTAATAATATGTTTTCATGTGGTAAATTTCAAAGCATGAAACTTTGGGGGTAAGATCAGGACTGTAATCTCTGAGTCATCTCTGAGTAAACGCTGCAGCCGCAAGCACCACCAGCGAGTTTTCTCAGGGCACAAGGGAAATGGGTTGAAGAGGATGCAAAAAGAGGGAACAGTTCTGTATTTAGCAACTGACTTTGTTCTCTGTAATAAACATCTCTAATAACAATCCACTGAATTGCGCCTATCTGCCTCAGCTATACACCATGATCATTATTTTCTAGCGATGTCATTTGGTGTGAGTTTAAATTTCTCTTCTTTCTTACAGTTCCTTCTGCTTCATTAGCTAAAATTAAGATTTTCAATTCAAAGATTTCAGATATACAAAAGAAATTTATTAAGAAATTGTATTAAATCATTTATATTCAAGGTAGTGTTATCATCTAATTAGTAACATCGTTTGCAAAATGATAAAAGAACCCATCTTTTTATATTGAAACCTTGAATAGCCCATAGAAGTCCTACAACCAGAGATGACTAAAGTCGCTGAACCTGAAACTTGAGTATTGTACACATTGGAAGTCAATCACCATGAAATTATCCACTTTAATGGTAGAACTGTTGAGATGGGCTGTAGGATAGAAATCACCTGTAATCTATCTTCATGTAATTAAATAAATTGCATGTAAATCTCTACAACTCTTATGATGTCTTCAATTAGTACACAGTAGAGGCAAATCAAGGCCCAGCAATACTTGTAAAAGTGAATTGGCCTTAGAGAACACTGAAATATTTCTGACTTTTGTTCACTACTGAAATACCAGAAAATACCATCATAAAGACATTTCATTTGTGAGAAAAACTGGCCTAAACTTCTCCCAAAAGAGCTGCCCAAATGCACTGACAGAACCCAGAGATGTACACACCTGGGTGCCCACCATGGCTTGGATATGCCTGATTCAGAGCAAATAAAAATGAAATTAAAGCTCTCATTGGGGGGGCATGTGAGATGTATCCTCAAATTTTTTAAAACAGATTTCTTGAAAAGGAAGAATTTAAGAACTTATAAAGAAGGGGATGATTCATTAATAAAAGCAAGCAAAGTACCACATTGAATGACTGGTGGAGCTTCAAATCCACAAACAAAGGGAACAAAGTAAACTGCTAATTTTTTTTCTTTTCTCTTACTATCAGTGAGGGAAATAAAATTTTAGTAGGTGAAAATGGAGGATTTAAGCATTGTGAGACCTAGTGCTATTTCTTCAACAAAAATAAGAGGCAAAATAAAACAAAACAAAGAACACTATGAATTTCTCAAACCCATACAATTTAGCATCAGTTGGGTCATCAATCTCCCTGGAACATGCTATAAGATAAAAATTAAGATTGCTCCAATATGTTACTTCTAAAGGCCAAATAGCAAACACTTCTTAATCCAGGGCTGCTGCACTCAGTAACTTGCAGTAACATCAGATGTATGTCTGATGTAGTATTTCCTTACATAGAGAATGAACATTTAATAAGAAAAGTTACCCTTTCAAAAGTTACCCTATGAAAGAAAATCACCCTAATCACAACAGAAGCTGAGAAATCTGAACTGTGACAGCTCTAAGATACCTGCCTTCTACACTCATGGGTAAAGGGAGATGAGCTTAGAAGATGGACATCCATCTACTGTCAAACTGAAGCCAATTTTTTCACATTACAGATGCCCTGGTAGGTAAACATTCAGAGACTAATGGAATGGAGCTATGTGATAGACTTTACCTCAAGGCCAGCCCCCTACATAAAAGATCAATTCAAAAAAAACAAATTATAAAACTTTCCAAGATTAAAAAACTTCCAAAAGTGTATATGCAGTATAATCTCAATAATACAGAAAGTATTATGCACTAAAAATTTAGAAGGAAATATGACAAATCATTCATTGTTTTTATCTTTGATGGCAAGATTGTTTTTTCTTCACTATACATCTGTATTCCTCAATAAACTTTATATATCTATATTCTTCAATAAACTTTGATATAATTTTTATATTTTCTTTATACTTCTCTAAATTTTCTATATTTTCTACAACAAGTAAGCATTCATTTTACAATAAGAAAATAAATGCTAAAATTAAAAAAAGAAAAATGACAGGGAGGGAAAGGCTTAGTTCTGAGTAGATAATTCTAGGATTTTTCTCTAGAATGTCATCTACTCTGGAAGTTAGCATCACCAAAAGTCTGTGATTGTACTTTAAAATATATAACAGCCTAACACTTCACATGCCCCAGTCTCTGGTCTTTCTCTGTTTGCTTTCTCCCTCTGTGCAAACTCAATAAAATGCTAACAGTAATCTCATTTCATGAAAAGCATGTGAGTGCAAAGAGAAAGAGAGAGCAACTTGCACTTGGGAATCAGAAGAGGGTTTTGAAAAGGTTACTAGGAGTGTCTGAAACATTCAGAGAAATATGCACAGGTAAAAATGCATATAAAACTCCAAATGGAATACAATTGAGGTTGGCCTTACCAATAGAGAGAAAAGTATAGAAAGATTATAATGGACAGGAGAGAACAGAATTCAAAAGAAAGGATAACAGGAAACATATAAACTTCGTATGTGGTTTTTTTTTTTCACATAGGATTCACAACATTCCTCAGAAAATTCAATTTAGTTGCCCTGTTCTAGCTTGCTAACCAGAACCAATTTAATTTTAAATGTACATGCAGAGCCAAGGGGGACAAAATATTTTGCAATTACTTTTAGCTCCCTGTTGGAAGGCAGAATAAGATTTAACCAGTTCTGCTCCAACTGTGATAACCAGCCAGGTTTGTCAGAGACCTAAATGGTGTACTTCGGTGAAGATTAAAAAATAGAAAACTCTGTAACACAATTACTTGCATTGTTTAACAACTTAATGGAGTGAATTTTTGAGAATGTGACAAATTGCTTTAGATTTATCTGCATAGGGCATGAAATACTGGTGTGAGAGAGTAATTTGTTATGTAGACAATATCTACTTCTTGCTATAAATCTGCCCACTGTCACATTCTATTTGACACCCAGTTAGGTGATTTCTGAAGAACTAGTTTAGTACTGACTTTTTTATTTATTTATTTATTTATTTTTATTTTTAAGATTTATTTTATTTTATTTTTTTAATATTATTATATTTTATTGTTAAATTTAATGAGTAGTACTGACTTTAAGAAAGAGTAGAAAACTGATATATGACTCTCTTGCTATTTCTCAGCTACCAAGAACACATTTCTCAGTTATCAGTCAATGCAAGTGTTTTTTTGGTTTTATGCTCTATTATGACAGATAGGTAAACACACTGATAAAATCAAGTTCTTTGAAAAAGGAAAAGTTATCATATTCATGTATGCTTCTAGCTTGTCATGAAACTTCAAATGGTGTCTGGTTCTGCTTACCATCTGCACAGATTTATTCCAAATAACATAACCAAGCTTGTTTCTTGATTTCTTTCAACATAAATAGAACCATTGAGTTTTGGGCTGTTTATATTTGGGGAGATAATCAGATCATCTATTCTGACTAGTCTTAACACATAGGCCTAGCCTCTGCCTTTATTCAGAGTTCAGCCCCTGCTCCCCTTTCCACATTAGCATTGTTATATCTCTAAAGCAGCAGTCCCCAGCTTTTTTGGCACCATGGACTGGTTTCATGGAAGACAAGTTTTCCACAGACAGGGTGAGGAAGTGGGAGGGCAGGGGAGATAGTTTTGGGATGATTCAAGTTCATTACATTTATTATGCACTTTATTTCTATTATTATTACATTGTAATAGATAAAGAAATAATTATACAACTCACCATAATGCAGAATCACTCACTGATAGGGTTTTGATATGAGTAGGCAAGCAATTGATTTATTATGGTCTCTGTGCAGTCAAACCTCTCTGCTAATGTTAGTCTACATTTGTAGCTGCTCCCCAACAATAGCATCACCATCTCAGCTCCAACTCAGATCATCAGGCATTAGATTATCATAAAGAGAATGCAATCTAGATCCCTTGCATGTACAATTCACAATAGGGTTTGTTGTGCTCCTATGAAAATCTAATGCCCCCACTGGTCTGACAGAAGGCAAAGCTCAGTCGGCAATTCAAGTGATGGGGTGGGGCTGTAAATACAGACACCCTTCCCACCACTCCAATTCACCATTAGCTAGTTGAAAACTGGAAGAATTTGAGGAAGAACCATTAGCATTTTTAATAAAAGCAATTCTTATAGGCAAAATAAACTACAAACATTCTAATTATATACATTAGATGTTCATGTTCAATAAATATGACAGTAACTCAGAGTTTATTTCTGTATGCCATCTAGTTTAGAAGTTGGCATCATCATCAGATTCCTGGGTTGAGAGGGAAAAACTCAGTGATAAAAAACATGAGTAATCTTCAGGTGAGGAGATGAGGATGATTCTGAAATCAATCCTGAAGCAGGGCTATTTCAAAGCACTAACTTTTGCCTTCTGATCCTAGCTCCACCTTTTAATTTCTTTATTTATCTTTAAAATGAAAATAATACTTTATACTACCTCATAGAGCTGTTCTGAGGATTAAGTTACCTAGTTTGAAGCCTGAATGAGCACTCAATAACTGGCATCTACTTTTTTTTTTTCCTCATGGACTGTTTTTACTTACCATTGTAAGCTGAAAGGTAAACGAATGAGAATGAATAAAAGAAATTAATAAAGAAAGGAACAAATAAATATGTAGGAAAACGTGTAAAGGAGGGATTCTGGTAGGCATCTAACAAGGAAGTTTCATTTCTTTGTTAGTCTTTCTGATGGCAATGCCCACAGGGAGTTTCAATGAAGAGCAGTCACATGTCATTGGTAACATTTTCTGAAGATACAACCCAATATAATTGTTCAGATACAGATTATAAGAAAGTAATGTTATGGCCATGTTTGCCAGGTAACTCAGACCCTCAATTCTTGCCTACTGCATAATCATGTTTATATAAGCATATATGATACACAATGGTGTTGGCCCATAGTAAGGCAAGTAAGGCAACTACTGTCAAGTAATGAAAAGAGATCAAATGCAAACATCATCAAGTACAGTCAATGAACTCTGAAACTGAGGTTTCTTATGAGTCCTTAAATACATTTTCATTTCATTCATTTACATCCAACTTCACAAATGTTTGTTCAAGGAGACTCTGTGGTAGACACTGTGGGCAATACAAACATATAACAATTTTGAATCAGTTCACCCATATTGAGCACCTCTCATGGGTCAAGCACTGTGTTAGAGGCAAGAGTTGTAAAGAAAAATACAACACAACTTGGTCCACTAAGGAAAAGATACAAAAATTATAATACAAAAAATGGAGCTTATAATTACAGAGATTCACTAGGAATGCAAAATGTATAGTGGTCAATTCTAAACAGAAATCAGGAAAAGCTTCAAAGGGAATGTGATACCTGACCAGAGTTTTAGTAGCAGCGTATCAAGTGGACACAAAAGAGTACAGTCTACACAAAGAAAATCATATATACCCAGGCAGGCAGTATGAAGAACTATAATTGGTTCCATAACACTAGAATGGAAAGCACATGGGGGAGAATTGAAGGAGATAAGGTTAGCAAGGTGAGCAAGGATAAGTTATAAATTCTCACTTGTCATGCTAGGGATCTTGGATTTTTTTCCCCTCTAAGTGCTAATAAGCCATGCAGGTTTTCTAAAAAGGTCACATTTGTGTTTTGTACCTGTACAGAAAGTGAACCAAACCATGACAAGACAGAGGCAGGAAGAACAGTTGGAAAGCTACTAAAATAATCCAAGGAAGGGAGGAGGGAACTGAGCTAATCTAATAGCATAGGAAGTGAAGAGAAAAAACAAATTTTAAATATATTCAGGAGACAAATTATCATTCCAGACTAATCAACATTTATGGAAAAGTGAAAGTGAAAAGTACAAGAGTATTCTTTCTACTCACATCAGAACATAAATTTGAAGCACTTAGAAAAATGATCAGATACAAAAATGGCAAAGCTTTAGCAGATTCCAGAAAAAACAAAAATAAAAGGCCAGATATAGTTGGATATGATGTCCAGAAGGGATGAAGGGATTTTAATAGGAACCACACTTCAATGCCAAGGGATTTACTTTTGGGAGAAAATACAGCTAATATGCAAAGTCTGCTTCTTGGTTCACTTGACACTAGCAGTAAATTTTAGGAAAATACCCCATTTTGACAATGCAGTATGCGACTGCGATAGACATGGAGATCGCCCACTCAGCTCTCTCTTTAGGACAACCTGCTACTAGAAGCATAGTTCTCTAACAGCCTCCAGCTGCTGTACCTTTTGATCCACTGCAGTGTTCACTCTGAGGCCATGCTCCTGCCCCACCCTCCACCCTCTGACCTCCATGCTGCTCCCAGGCAATGACTAAGCACAGAAGGTACACACACCCTGAACACAAATTTGTTTAATGGGGAAGGAACATTCACCTAAAGACTCCCATCAGCCTGGCCAAGACTTTCTCAGAACTACATTGTGGTCTGGAGCATTTCCTGCCCAGTTTTGCTTTCTTCTGTTCCTTTCACAAGTGTCAGATCTGCATCACTGTCTGAAGGCTCGCTCTGCCTACTCCTGCTCCTTTTCTCTTTACCCTTCAAGGGTGTTTCTCCAAATAAAACTCATACTGTCTAATTCCTCTCTTGGTGTCTGTTTCTCCGAGGACCTAAACTGACACAGTAGTTTATTAGGAATAAGAATCACAAGGAAACATGAGTTCCTCTGCAGAGAATATTCCACCTAAGCCACCTCTGGGAGACCAAAATGTAGCTGGTCCTCAGGATTTTCCAGAGATTACACAGTGACCCATCGTTTAACAGCCCTTACTGTCAGACATTTTATTCCCAATGACTTACCCACCTCCCTTGGGTAGTACGTTCCATTCTAACTTCCAGAACATCTTTTGCTAACATTTCATATAATTGAATTAAGTTAGATTTAACTTCCCATAAAAACCAGATTGAACTAAAAATAGTGAAAACTCTATCCATAAGAATTTTATTTTAAACCAAGTGAATTCTCAACTTAAATAATCATAGTCTCCTCTTTGAGCCCCAGGGGCACAAGCAATCCAGGCACACAACAGTCTTCTCTGGAGTCCAATGCTCATCCACTTCTCAGGAGAATCTGCCTTTCCTGCTGCATGCAGCTTCATCTAGCTACCAGGGGAATATCTGGATGACAGTGTCTCAAAGTCAACACACAAGAATTCTGGTCAAGGCAGGCAGTCTGGCATGACAGTTAAGTGTACAGACTCTACTCCTACACACTTGGGTCTAAACCCTGGCTCCATTAGGTGATCAAACTAGGTGACCACAGGCAAGTGTTTTTCCTCTATGATCCTCATTTAACCTCATTTGTAAACTGATTATAATAATAGCACCTACTTGTGTCCTTGTAGTGGGGATTAAATGTACTAGAGTAGATAGGGCATTTAGCACAGTTCCTAGCACATACTGAATACTCTGTAGCTGGAAATTGCTATTATTTATGTCATTGCCATCAGTGGGAACATCTCTGGGAGTAGATGAGGGCTCTCCCCTTTGGGGAAGCCAGTGACTATATAAAGTGATCTGGCCTCTTTTTTGACTAGAAAGCTGAGAAGCTATGTAAGTGACCACCCATTAAGGCTCAGCCTTCACTCACGGCAGCAAGGGGGAAGTTGGCCTCTCTCTGAATGAGGGGCAGACAGCTGGAGAGGGCCAACAGAGGGATTACTAGAAGATTACAGTGGTCAGGGGAAAGCTGGAGTAACTATTTTAACAGACAATTTGTGCTCTAATTACCATCTAAATGTTCATGGTAAATAAGGATCCATAAAAAACACATCTGTAAAACCCCAACTTTAGTGACTGGGATTTTGCATGGTTCATTAGCACATGCTCCTTTGCCCAACTGTGACATCACTTATCAGCACAGACTTTCTTTTTTCAGAGTCTGTTCTCTAGCAGTTTAAGCCAGTGTCCTGTGAGGAAATCCTCAGAAATCAGCACAAAGACCTCTTCCCATGGGTGCAGGAAAACCTTACTAGGAGAATAGTTTCCATGATGTTGTCACCTATCCTCATGCTCCTCTTTTAAGGTGAGGGTTAGTAGCTATAAATTAGTAGGTGACAATTTGTGGAGAAATACTCGTGTGCTAGAAACAAGTGATCAGCTATAAAGAAGCTAAATCTAGGGCCTTCCTGGCCTTCCCAGAGATTCTGTGAGCTACCTACTATCCTTTAATAAATTCTCTTTATTCTTAAACTAGCTAGAGTGGATTATGTAGTTTCAACTATCAATCCAACTGATAAAGAAATCTAGATAACATCCTATCTAGATTTTTATATAGACATAAGGGTTCAAATCCCAGCTTTGGTGTTTACTGATCCTGTTACTTTGAACAAGCTCTTCAGTTTCTGTGGCTCTCCATTTCCTCACCAGTATATGAAGGAACAATGAAAGTATCGTCTTTATAGAACAGCTGAGGATTAATAGAGCTAATATATATTATATTCTTAGTGCAGTACTTGATATATATAAACGGTCCAGCAGAAGTAACTCCTTTTTTAAGCTTACCAGCTCAACAAAAAAGGGGCACTACTTCTGCTGAACGCTATATAAAGTGTTCAACTATTATGATGATCAAGAATGACAATACTGAGAGATGACAGAATGGCTCGGCAGTTGAGCACCTGCCTTGATATCACAAGGACTGGGGTTCAATTCCTGGCCCTGGCCCATGCAAACCCATATGCTGAACTCAAGCACAATTGCTGGGATGACTTGGGAGGCGAAGATTCTTGCCTACCACGTGGGAGGCCACCGGTTTGGTTCTCTCCCTGCACGACCCCACATCCACCTGTGTGAAATGAAATCATGTCACAACTAATGATGTACAACTATGGAGACTGCTATGGGCCCTCCCCATGTCTGTCTGTCTGTCTGTCTCTCACCTTCTCTCAGAACAATAAAATAAATCGTAAAAAAGAATGACAAAAGTGGGAACTCTATCTACTTCATTTTAAAGCATCCTCACTCCTTGGTGAAAGATAGGGCATCTGAGAGCCTAACAAATCGAAATAAACTACAATGGTCATCAGATTAAGCAAAAGAGTTGTGTCTCTGCCTTTCTCTCCAAGGCATTCCACTCTGCAACACAGGATATATGAACACAAAAGGAGAAGATTCTCACAATCATTGAGCAAAAACATGACAACTGTATGAAACCAACACACCATGAGAAGGGGATGTGGAAGAATAGAGGGGAAGGAGGTAGAACAAATGAAAGACTTCTGAGCACCTACCTGAATCATATTCTATGAAATGAAAGGAAAACTAAAGAGAGCAGAAATGATTTGCCCCCTTCTTGGGGTCCTTAGTACATCTATGATTGACAAAGAATAAGATTATTTGTTTCTGGTGATGTAATATTCCTGTAAACAACAATGTTACATTGCAATCCTACTTGTGATACTATAAATAGAATTCTAAAAAGAAGAGTGGGAGAGTTCGATCTATTAGGAATTTATGTCTAAGTGTCTAGCTAGGCACTGAAAATATAGATTGCAAATAAAACATAGACTTAGTCTTCAGGAAACTCAGATTCTAGGGGCAAACAGTAGACTCTCAGTTAACTAGCACCCAAGGGGATTGGCAGATGCCAGATAAATGTACCTGGCACTCTCAAGCAACCGGCACAAAAATGAAAAGATTTTTGTGCCAGTTGCTTGAGGTTGCAAGTTGCTTGAGTTCCAGTCATCTGAGAGTCTATAAGCAGTTAATTCTAAGACCAATCAAGCTACTGCTGATTACATGGGCTGCTCCTTCTAGCTGATTGGTTTTCCCTCTAAATATGAGTAGACTTACAGTAATGTAATAACCCCAACTTCTTCAAATTTTTGCTCAAATGTCACTGCCTCAGGTAAGCATATTCTGGCTGCTCTAAAATCATACATCCTCCCTGTAAATCTAGAATTCCCTATCCCTCTTATAATACTCTATTTTGCTTTTCTATAGCATTAATATTAATTAAACTTTATATTGAGATAATTGTAGATTCACAGGCAGTTGAGAGAAATAACACAGAGTGATCCCATGTACCCTTTACTCAGTTTCCTCAATGGTAACATCTTTCAAAATTATAATACATTATCACAACTATAATATTAGTATTGATACAGTCAAGATACAGAACATGTACAAGGATCCTTCATATTCTCCTTTTATGGCCTGGTTCACTTCCCTTCTATGCCAATCACCCTTCCTGCAATTTAATCCCTGGAAACCACTAATCTGTTCACCCTTTCTATAATTCTGTAACTTCAAGAATGTTACATAAATGAAATCACTTAATATGTACACTTTGGGAATTACCTTTTTTTCGTTCAATATAATTAATCTGGAGATTCGTCCAAGTTGTGTGTATCTATAGTCGGTTTATTTTCACTGTTGAGTCATAGTCCTTGGTTTGGATATGTCATTCTATATTTTGTTACAAGACTCTGGGTCTTCTTTAAACCTGCTTTAAATGTGGGTTTGGGGGGGTGTAGGGGCAGTGCTTGGGCAGGGGAAGTAAGGGCACTGCTGCATTGCTGCCAGGTGGAAGTAAAAATCCAGGTTACCTATTTAGCATCTATTGACATGTACAGGGAGTTCCTTGTCACTGCTTGGTGGTGGGGTAGGGGGGGAGTCCCAGTTCCCCACAGTCTCTACTGACACTGCAGTGAAGGAGAAAAGGAGCACCTCATTACCAGTCAGTAGGGATGAAAATCCAGGTTCCCTACTGTACTTACATGACATCACTCTGACAAATGTATTAGGGAACAGCATTAGACCTTCACAAGAGCAGAAATATAGGCTCCCCACTCAACCTTTGGTAGCATGGTAAAGTGGAGACACATTTTTTGTGGTATTTGGCTGGAGGAGAGCAGTTAATATCTAAAGTTTTCTGTCTTGCCAGGTTGCTCCTTTACTACCCCTTTGGCTACAGAGAACTGACTTTTGTTGGAGTTGGGTTTTTTTGGGTTTTTTTTTTTTTATTGTTTTGACAGAGAGAGAGAGAGAGAGATACAGAGACAGAGAGAGAACTGAACTGGGGGCACTCTCCAGTTCACCACATGGGTCCACACGGGCCAGGGCTGGGATTCGATCCTGGGTCCCTCGTGCTACAAAGTGAGCGCTTAACCCACTGAGCCATCCCGGCTTCCCCTGTTGGAGCTTTTTGCTCTGCATTTATTGGCATTAATAGGTTGCTGCCTTCTTCCACTCCAAGTCTGGGATAAATGAGGCAAAATAAAAACTCAAGGAACTAACTAACCCCCATGTCATTTCTTGGGTCCTGGTCTGCCTTATTCTCACTACCTTTCAGTCTTTTTATATTTGTTTTATATATGTTTTATATCATATGTACATAATCATGGGTTTTAGCTGTGATTAGAAGAGGGACAGGGAAAAGTACATCTACCTTATCTGCCTGGACATGGAAGTAGGCTACATTACCTTTTAAAATACTATATTTATTCAGTGATAATATTTATAATTTATTGTCTATCTTCCCATAATAGAAATCAAGCCTCAAAAGAGCAAGCTTTTTGACAGCAATAGTAGTCTGTTGAATGAATTTATGAAGCCATAAAATGACTACTCTCCGGAAAAAAAAAAAATTGATTTTTTAAACTGATTCTGAACCAGTTTGAAGATGAACAAGAAGAATCAAAAAAGGTCTGAATAACAATTAAAATTAGGGGAAAGCCGGGACGGCTCAGCGGGTTGAGCGCTCGCTTTGAGGCCATGAGGACCGAGGATCGAATCCCGGCTCCGGCCCAGGAGGACCCACATGCTGAACTGGGGAGTTCCCACAGTTCGGTTCTCTAGCTGTCTCTGTCTCTGTCTCTCTCTCTATCTGTCAAAAGTAAAATAAAAA